>DWNH01001236.1:0-11860 GCA_018249895.1 Tiana niger
CCCGCCGGGAATCGAACCCAGGACCCTTCGAATGGTGGACCGGCATGGTAACCACTACACCACACGGGTCGTCTAAAGTTAACCTGGTTAAAAATACTCACCCATAAAAACATCAATCAGCTTTCCAGCCATCTGCCGGTGGCCGGGCACAAAGAGGGAGAACTGGTCATTGTAGGGAAGCTGCATGGGAATGGACAGATCCGGGAGGGCAATATTCCTGATGGGCACCGTGCGATTGGAGCCCTCGCCGAAGCGGTCGGACAGCGTCACGCTGGCAGCCTTGTACTTGTCGGGCTGGTGAGGAAAAACAATTCTTAGAATTGACTTTTTTTACAATCAGAATTAGCAAGAGGATATGGAGTGCGGTTGCCGGCGTAAACTAAATACGATGCGACTATCTTAGTCCTTAGCAGCAACGCATGTATTATTTAGGACGATTACGATATCTAGGACTTGTGCTGCCTGATGATGTTTATGGGTGGCAGAGGCTTAATACCAGCCTGAATGCTCGTTTGCTAATTGTTTCCAATTTAAAAAAAATTGATCCATGACATTACATAGTAGTACAAAGACTTGAGGTTGTACACAGATGCGTACCGAGAATACTCACGTAATTATATGTATATGAGAAACCTCCGCTACTGATGATAACCGTAAGTTCCCGCCACTCTTGCGTTGAATCTGCTCTGTCGCTGGGACTTTTCAAACCTTTTTAACTGAGATTTGATTTAGATCGATAGTAGCCTCGTATTTAGTGTACTCCAGCAACCACACTCTCACAAACACAATTGCTTCGCAGTAGAACTTCTTAAACGATTGTATACTTACGAAGTAAGCATCAGGGATTTGGAAGACTGCCTTCTCGTCGCCCTTCTGCATGAAGCACGGCTCGGTGGGGCGGTCGAAGAACAGCAGCAGGTTTTGCTTGGCGTCCGTCATCTTTGCTCTGGAGCAGAATAAAACGTGACACGTCATGGGTATTTATAATAATAATGTGCTTAACTTGAGTTAAGCGACGCCAGGCGCACTAGTTGGATTGGTTGATCTAATATGGATTTGTGAAGATGCTCTAAGGGTCAACCCTTCTTAGAGCATCTTCACAAATCCATATTAGAACAACCGTACAGCCAGCGAGCCCAAGAGTCGTACAGAATCTCCGTTTTTAATTCGATTAATATAAAGGTATGTAACCATTATTTTATTTCTATTCAAGATTATTTCTCTTTGAAACTCAGCGCTCAAGGGATCACTTTTATGAACCATAATAATACATCTTGTCTAAAATTAATAATTGTACAGATAAAATTAAAATTAAAAACATTGCACCAAACTTTGCACCTAATAGGTATTATATAGGTATAACTCATTAAGACGTTCTGTTATAAACAATTAGTTTCCTCTTCTCAAGTAAACAGGATAAAACAAATTCGTCCAACAGGATAGTAGTGCTTGAGAAGGATACAACAATATAATAATTAGCTGGAGTTAACGGTGATAAGTACTTATGATGTATGTAACTATCCCTTTAAATAACATTTGTATAAATAGGTTTGTTGTATAAACAATTAGATTCGTCAAATCATTTTACATAATTTATTTAATTAGCTTTAAGATTTGTTCAATGATTTGGTAGGCTTAGTGTGATAGGGAAGGTAGTATTGATAGTCATTTCTACCGTAAATTTATTACATGTTTGGATTCGAAAGGAAATGCCTGTAAGCAAGTAAATAAATAAATATCTTTTTACAACTCGCACACGGCCATCTGATCCCAAATTAGGCAGAGCCTATGCTATATCATAGCAGACTAACACATATTTTTTTCTACACAGATACAAATACATTCTTACAAAGATAACAATACACACAGTGGGTGGGGTTCGAACCCACGACCTCCCACGTAGCAGTCAGGTTCGCTAACCACTAGATCAATTATTCATTTGATAAGCTAATAGGTAGGTACTTAAAATTAGCTTATTGCCAGCTCTCAAAAGAGATACAATGTTATTATTTCGTACCACCTTTCGTCTAGATTGTCCCTTTCTACTCAATCGGTTTATCGGCTACTGGACTCCTCTTTACAAATACGCGCCTAATAATTTGAATAATCAATTAATCAGAAAAATATCAGTTACAAAATATTACAAAACTGTTGAAAATTTTACTGCAAAAAAATACCATCACCGATGTAGGACGCGCGTCGTTCTGATTTATAGTGAAGTACTTAGGTATATACCTACCTAGTTGACGTCCAAGTTGATTGAACTAATTATTGAATAGCCTCGTCACAATATAATATATAATGCTCGTAATCAATCATCTGTTAAAAATAATTAGATCATTGCTCGTTATAATGACCAGTTAACACAACGAATTCATTTGACAGTTGTGAAATAAAAGTAAAAAAATTAAAACCTCTCAATTTTTTATCTTTGGAGTTACAAAGTTTTGTTACAATTACAGTTAGAAAATGTTTAAAATAGTAATACTATTAGCGACTACTGTAATGGTAATAGCCAATATATGTACAATAGATGGCGACAATTCGAGAACAAATAATAATACAGAAACATTAACAAAATAGCCAGTTTTACTATAGTCTGCGACAATGCAGCTACTTTCTATAGAAATAATATACCTAAGCTTAAAACATCAATATTAGATGTGATAAAAGTGTTTAATTGAAATAAATAATAGGAATCCCTTTCATATTCAATTTGAAAATACGATTAAAATACAAAATTTAAAGAAATCTTTTCGAGAAAATAAGGTACAAATCACCATCCCACTGCTGGGCACGGGTCACTTGTCTGCCTTTACATTTGAGTAGGATTAATGCCACCACGCTGGCCAAGAGCGAGTTAGTGGATTTTACGTGACATTTAAAAACGGTATGGAAAATTCTCGTTTATTGGCACGACGTTTTCCTTCACCGAAGGATTCAAGTGAAATGTGTAAGTAAAAAAAAAATATTGGACCCACCGAAACAGGAGCCCGAAATCAATCTAACAACTATCACTACTCCAAAAAATAAAAATAGACTTACCAAATGGCTCGAAGCTACGTCACAAAAAAATAAAAACTACAAGTTATTTTAAAATTAAAAAAAAATTATAAATAAAAACTTTTGAAGGTGGGTTCAACCGTGACTCTCACGGATCGAATGACAAACTGTTGGAAGCACGTAGTTTATATATAATTCTATAATTGTATCGTGTGCAAGACACCGCGCGGTCCCCGGGCCGCCGCGCCGGCTGGATCAAGGAAATAGTGGTTTCCTTATCACCACCACACCACCACTAGGCAAATCTCACAATACTCATCCAGACTCTACATTATACATATTTAATGTCGACCTTGTATTTATAGAAATATAGTTTTTTGTTCCTTGGTTAACTTTGTATGTGACATTGTAGGGACTTTACTAGTTTCGACGTTTCATTTACAATTGTTTAAGGACTGAATAAGTTACATAAACGTTAGATCTTTTATATATATATATATATATTAAGAAGTAGCAAAAAGTAGGCGGGGCTATTAGTGTTAAGTGTTTTCCATAACAGCAGGTATCTACTGCAGTCCTGTCTAAGCTCGTACGTAGGTACCTATGCGTATTGTCTGCTCTTTTTTTATTGATAAAAATAGCAACCGAGCATGCGAACCACCTGGTGCTAACGGTCACTGCAACCTGCGGGAACCTTCAGGCAGTAACATAGTACTACTTGAGATCACAAACAAATGCGTTGCCACTTCTTAGGGCAAAGATAGCCGTTTCGTATTTAATGAACCCTTCTTCCGAAATACAATAATATGCTTTACGGTAGATTTGGGTGTGTCGGTGATACTTCCTCGGGCGGCAGACCTGTTGACACTCAGTTATTTCTTAGGACTAAGGTGGTAGCATCAGTTTTTAAAATGGCCACAGGTACCCACACATCTCTGCTGAAATTCAATAGACTGATTTTCGATTCCCACTGAAATATTAGTGTGCTGAGTAGGTGTGAATGTTTGTCTAATATCTGGCTGTAAAAAACTATCTATATATGTATGTATGTAAGTACATATTAGTACATGTTAGAGCACGAGGCCAGTCTGAAATATATGTTTTAATTAATTACATCTACAATATGTTTATACAAAACGTTGTAGATGTTCTTCAGTTTTCTGACAAATATTGTTCGTTCTATTTAAGGTCGCTTTTCATGGACGCGACGTGTCGGTGCAAGTGGTACTGACCCGTGATTGAGAAGCACCGCGTCGGATATAGAGCCCTCGTCTTGAAGATCCACTTACTCTTTTGAGCGACAATTTTATTTTACATCGCTTTGAGTGAAACGATCACAAAAATATTACAGAGGTTGAGAAGAAATGTGGCTAGGGACTCGTATAATTTAACTGTTCCTTACATACCTAGTTATAAAAAAACACACAAATTATAGTTTAGAAAAACTAAAAAAAAAACTTTATGATCCGAACTAAAAAGAAGAAACTAATAGTCTAGCCTCATAGTCTAGTGGTTAACGAACCTAAATGCTAGCGGAAGGTCGTGGTTTCGATTACCACCTAGGACAAATGTCTGTATGGTGAGCTCTGAATGAGCTATGTATAATATGTATAATATGAAATAAAGTAATGAAGAAGAAATAATAAGTAATGAATGAAGATGTATTTTATTGGGTTTATTTTTTGTATATCTTCGGACCTTATAATTAATTTTATTAATAAAATATTTAAGTAAATATAAAAGTAAATAAACCTACCTAATGTAACATCTGTTCTTACCCATATTAATGCAAATAAATTATTATGTCTCTGTCAATTGCCTTAGAAATAATATATTTACATAAATATACGTAACATGATTGAAGTTGATAACTCCTTGTAAAAATGAGCTCTCTACGGTCCTTAGTACCGCGGCGCGGCGCCGGGTGTTACGATGCCATTTCTCTTCAAGGTTAGATTAAAGGTAGCGTGTTCAAAATGGACGGTTTATATTAGATTGTTACACGATAAATATAAGCACCTAAACTTATATTATCCACAACAGTAAGTATACCTCCTTTTATCATAGGTGTCAATAAAGTTATTTTGACTTACACATTATACCTACCTAGTGGCGACGGAAAATTTTCAGCATTTTATAGAGAAGTAGCAAATAAGCAGACTACCTGGTGTTAAGTGGTCGCTGCAACCATATCCAGCCTCAGACAGTGATGGACTCGTACCTGAACTCGCCCAGATCCAACACATGTGACGGGGCACCCACACCTTTACGGTAGAAATTGGTATTGCGATTGTGCATTCCCGGTCGGCGAACAACTTTTTTTTGTAATTTTTAATTCTATGTGTTTGTTACTAACATAGTTTTTAAAAAAATTTTACTAACAAATTATGGACTGAAGTCTGAATTAAAAATTATTATTATTATTTAAAAAAATGTTTGACTTGTGTTAACTTTAATACAGGTTTGACTTTACCTACAAAGAATCAAGATAAATAAAAATATAGGACAATAGGGCTGGCAATGCTAACCTTTACGCGATATGTAGGTATCGAAGCGCTCAGAATATAGGCATTTGTGCATCGGGAATTATATTAGCAAGGTTAAAAGCAGGTACTAATTGAATGATACTGTAGGGACGTTTAATTTCCCGCCTCCGCGCTTCAGAGCACGCGGCCTCGCCTGCCATCTAATAATGCTGTTATCACTGATTAACAGAGACGTTGTTTACACTCCCGTACACTCTGTGGCTTTATACTTAGAATTGTTTGTATCGATATATCAGATACCTACATATTTTACAGCTAAGTTCGAGTCAGACAGGCTCGCCAAGAGTCAAATTTTAAATCTCATAAAATGGGTTGACCTATTTAGGACTTTGTATATTGTGTGGATTAATAACATAGATATAGCAATAACCTCACAAAATTAAGCACTTTGTGGAAAGCAATTGACCGCACCCATCTTGTGACGTAAAGCAATCAGAATTCTAGAACAAGACAACTACTGGGCACTCGTTCTCTTTATCTCTCACATTTTCCATGCCAACGTCGCCTTTCCATCACACCATCAGTCGAAAAGAGAAGTGTTACCCACACAAACTTTGAATACATGGCAATTATTAAGTCTTCTGTCTATGGCCGTTTTTGCCGAGAATTTGTGAAGTTCGGAAGAGGCTTCCCTCTGAGATTAGGCTATCTAAAAAGGGTCCTACTAGACTGGCAATGCAAAGGTAACTCTATGCTGTTGCAATGTCCATAGAAGACTATGACTACTTCAAGTAGACTGCTGATTAAAAAAAAAGGCCAAAACCGAATTTGGAATGAATCTGATTCAATAAACAAAACAGGTCCTATTGTTATGTATTTAGCATTAATTTCTTAAGTAGTCCAGGTAATTCTGACCTCTTGACTTCCCTCGTACGATTCCTAGTCTACTACTCGTTACCACGCAGGTAGTTGGATCACATTTCAATGTTTTGTCGGCACTCGAGCCGCTGACCTGACGCTAAGCGTAACCTTGGCATCATTACTGTACATGAGCTGATAAGCAGAGAAGTATTCGAGCTATTTAGAATAAGCATCTGTAGCTAAAACTTTAGCAGCCATTTCTATAAAAATTATCACTGCTATTTGAAATTTTTCGTAGCGAAAATGTTTTATTTTGTTGTTATAGATACGTGATTTAGTATGCATAGGTTTAAAATAAACATCCGGAGATCGTGGATTCGATGCCCACACAGGACAATTTTTGCTGTGATAACCACGAATGCTCTATATGGCTGTAGTTACATAAGTATCTATATACTTGTGCATCAGTTGTCTGGTTTCCATAGTACAGGCCGTCTAGTTTAGGTTCATGTATGAGATGTCCAACATTTTTTTTAAATATTTTTAAATTTTAAAATTGTAATTGTAAAAAGAAAGCACGAAAATGTGTGTGGCAATGCGTCAGTGTATGTGCAGCATTAATGATCCAAGTATAGAACTATTAAATCTTGTAAAGAATATGTAGGTATAAGGTATTTCATAGTAAAATGAAAAGATAAGTGGTTTGTAAGAAAGTTTAATAATTATAGAAGTATTGAAAATATCTCCAGTGAACATATTAACAAAAAGAAATAAAACAATAAATTTAGATAAGTACTAACATATGACTTTACGCTATGCTAGGTATAGTCTAGGATAAATTAACTAAAATTTCTTTAATATAAATACACTACAAGTGATTGTTTAAAGTCAATATCGTTAACTAACATACGAACATACATCGAGTGCGCCGGGAACTAAGGAGTGTCCATTCGACAGTATCCGCCGCCGCACCGCTCTGAAGCCACCACAGGCAGCACTACCCGCGGTAGCCTACCCTTACACGCTTAATACCCATCCCACTACATGCCCCCTCCGCCAACTCCGCCCTCGCGAAGTACCCGCTTCGCGTCTACACTTCGCGAAGAGAATGATTCGCAAAACAACGCTTCGTTAAGTACCCGCCTCACAAAGCATACACTTCGCAAAGCACGCGCTTCGAGAAGTGTACTAAATATATCCCGCTTCGCAAAGTGTACGCTTCGCTGTAACAATTCGTCAAACAACCACTCCGCTAAACGATACGATTCGCTTAACAAAGATCAAACAATCACCTAACACAATTTACCGAGCAACCAAAAACTACACTACACATTTACACAATAAATATTTGAACCTACAATATCTTAGAGAAGTTAGCCAGAAGACAATTTTTGTACCGAAAGTTCAAGACTCAAAATGAGCAGTGCAGTTTCCCTGTCTCAACTACTAAAACGATTATAGCGAAAATAGATAATATTGCGAATTGTACACAGCGAAGTCCTCCGCAGCGAAGCATACACTTCGCAAAGTCTACGTCCCAATGCAAACAGTGGCCAGGGGGTATTACGCGTCCAAACGTCCAGGAATGTATGAGAGCTAAAGGGTGCGATCGAGAAGCCCGAGAATACTGTGTCCTAACGTAAAACATGGAGAGAGGCGCCTAGCCGCTCTTGAAGAGCAGTATGGCCACCTGCCCCAGGTAGAAGTAGATGAAGTGGCGGGTCTCGTGCGTCACGTACGAGCCGAAGTTGCGGCCCACGATGCAGTGCCACGTCGGGTTGTACTTCTTGTCGAACTCCTTTTTGATGAAGGCGGCTATGTCCTGCAACCAACCACGTTATGTACCTACATGCTACTATATATGCACATACATATCGTCCGTCGCACCGGCTAACCTGAGCAAGGCGCGACCATCTTATCATGCATCTTTAATTACTTTTTTTATTGAATAAAAGCAGCTAACGAGTATGCAGGCCACCCGGTGTTGACTGGTCACTGCACCCCATGGACATCCATTTGCAACTTCAGGCAGGATCTTAGTACTACTTGAGAACGCTAATAGATACATTACTATTTCTGAGGATGAACTAAGGATGGTCGCCTCGTATTTAGTGGACTCCGGCAATCACACTCTCCTTACGAAACACTAAGTACTTTACGGTAGAATTGGGTGTGGCGGTGGTACTTACCCGCCTAAAAATTCATTTTTAAAGTGCATGCATTTGTTGCATTTATTATTAAAAGAGAACAAACTTCAACTTTGAGACCCTTGTCTACTAGCTAAGCCTTTAACAAGATGGAAATACGCCACAGAAATATAAACAATAAGATTTACATAAAAACAAATTTCTAGATAAAAATCATTCTTAATCTTTAAGCAATCCCTCTGAGTACTATTAGGATGTTGTGTTGGATAAATACGTTCATCCTTCATTTATGTATATGTGCCAGGTGAGATATTAAGAATTAGAATTATAATTAGTATAGTATTCAATGTATGTTCTACTTTTTACAACAAAATAATAACTTTCGAAGCTTTAATAAATTCTGCAAATTTTCAGTACAATACAAATACAATACACATACGCAACTTTCACAACAGGCATGACCCTTCCAACTGTGGTAGGACAGACACCAAACACCTAAACCCTTTAGAACCAGCAAGTCTGTAGCAAACTAATAAGGCTACCTAATGTTACGTGTTCTCCAACTAAAACACATCTGGCTTCAACTATTTTACAAGTTGGTTCCGTCCCAAATTATTATGCCTGACAGTTGACATAGTGTGGAGGTGGACAACCTACCTACTTAATCAACCTACCCACCCACCAACAGTACCAACAGAAAATTTAAATTCAAACCAGACAATGTAATAACGCTTCACACTCTTAGCCCTACACTAGGAATCTAGGATCCTGTGTTGTGGATACCATGGACATACATAAACACTATTACACTCACACCCACACTGAGAACAAATATCTAAACTTGATGGCATCCAACCCAGGACCCTTCGAGTGGTGAACTGGCATGGTTACCACTACATCGCAAGGGTCATGCCTAGTGTTGCACGCTTGACAAAGTGTAGTTGTTTTTTATTTGTAACTTAGAGGTCAGAAAAGTTATATTGAAGTGTAACTCAAGCAAGTACATATTACATGTTCTAATAGAAATGCAGATATAAATAGCACGTGCAGTCTTCAGTGGAGTCTCAAGGTTAATCCAATTTGAAGATAATCTGGTTTGTGCAGCGGAAGCATAACATTATTTCTAAAAGGGAATGAATGAAAATATAATTGATCTATAAACTGTATGCATTATTAATCTATTTATTCAAAATGTGATCTACTTCAATTTAAAAATATTGATTTTAGGAAATCTTAGAACCCAAAATGAACAGAAACAAAGCGTGTGTATTCTAATTAAGTATTATAATATCAAAGTATGATAATTACTGAAAAATTTTAATATTGAACTTGAAATTAAGTAGGCACTTTGCACTTTGGACAAGTCCCACGAGTTGTATGAAAACCACAAACCACAACATTAAAAGCATATTTATCAATGTGGGAACTTTGCACACTGCGCTACACAGCTGTTGCCTAAATAATATATTTTCCTTACATTAGTGCAGTGTGCTTTATCAACTATCCCACCACATATACCATTTCTCCAGGCTTCACTGTGATAAGTTATGTGTACATGACTTATGAATACTAATCAATATATGAATATCTTTTCACAACTCAACTGATAAACATATACTTATATAGAGATAACCATACATCAGATACAAAACAAATATTTGTGCTCATCACACAAGTGTTCTTCGGAGTTACAACCCCCATTTAGCAGTTCACTAACCACTAGAGACCAAGAGGCCAACATGAAGATTGTTTTTTGGTGAGTGAATATGATAAAAAATCATTGTGCATGTAATAGATAGGTATATAATATGTATGAGCAATAATTTCCTACATCAACATAAAAATATTGAATATCAACATTTTTGTGCGTGACACAGCACTGCACTGTATCCATAGTTTTGACAGACAGCTCTATGAAGTAGGTTAGCACTCTGCTATTGCAACATGCAGTATATTGAATTGCATATTTATTTAGACACCTACGTGTCACCACTGTCTGCACACCCATGTCTACTGTGAAGATATTTAAACAGTGTGAATGGCAAGGCCAGGACATTATAAATACATAAACATCACATAGACCTAGACATTATGTACAATCTTACATAGGACTTGAATATTTCCTTTCAGCGGAATCTGCTATTTCCAGTATTTAAATTACTTTCCCTCCAGGTGGCGTTAAAAAATTTCATATATATAAAGATATATTATCTATTTTATGAAATTATTATATTGTCATTAGTTCTCTATATGTATGCAAAATTTCAATTTTTGAACACTGAAGTTGATGACAATGTAATTCAAAGAGCATACAGTTACAAATTTACATATATGACCGAAGCTAATAAGAGCATGTTAAAAACCTATGATAGGTCATAGTGCAGTAGCATAATGTAAAAGCTATGACAATGTTACCTTTTCAATGTTAAACTTCTCAAGAGCTTGTGTGGCGCAGTCCACAGCATCCTGCTGCATCTCCTCGCTCATGTCAGCATTCTTAATCACCGCCTTGCGGTCACACATCTTGTTGCCTGTGGTGCTGAGAATATGATGCAATATTATGAGGGTAGTAGATACACTACTAAAATTTAATTGATACACTTAAAATTTATTTAATTTTACTTCATTTGTGCAAGAGTAAAGAGTTATTCACTGCGTGATTCTTTATACCCTATGCGTTACCCGAGGGAAGATTATCTACTGATGCACTTCCATCCGCATGCACAGATCATTAATAAAAGGTTATCAGTAAAGGGTTCTACTACGACATCAATAAATCCATTTTCCACGCGCGTAAAGTATCGATTGTTTATATTCAATAACATAGGGCTATAAATATCTCTTAAAAGGTCACATACACCGGGACGCGCGCAAAGTATCGCTATACCGCTAATGAGTATATAGACTTCATCAGGAAGTGATTACTATAGTTTTAATTACTCCATGATCTAGCTAAAAATACCTGAGAATTGGTCCTGACTGCGAAGGTCTTTTAGTAGTTATTTTAACTGAAGCGCTTGCAGTGAGTCCAGTCATCAAGGAAATTAACGAAATGCGCTATGAAATTCTACCCAATAGACTACGTAACAGATATATATCGCCATAGAAACTGGGATATTTAATCAATAAAATCCAATTCGATGCACATTTTTACCCGTATCAGCGAAATATGAAAAGCAAGCACTTCAGTTTCTAAGATTTCTGTTTAAACACATTTTACGTGGTAAAAATAAATTCAGACGAATAGTAATTTTTTAAACTATATAAACACATAAAATAGTAAATAAATACACAAAGTAAATGATTAAATACTCACAATTACTTCGGAAAATGAACAAATTTGCACGAAATGATTTTGATACC
>DWNH01001237.1:0-11859 GCA_018249895.1 Tiana niger
TTAACAACTATAATTAGCGACAAACACATTCATACCCATTGTACAATTATTTATTTATTTATTTAATTAATCTGTGCGCGGCTACTCCTGAGGACTGAGATGGTCACGTTTTTAATTGATACAAATAGCGTTAAAGGTTCCAACGCATTAAATATCTGGGGACAACCTCGCACACGCTCATCTGATCCCAAACTAGGCGACTATGTCTGTGCTATTGTAACCAATTTATAAACATATGTACATAATATTTTTTTTTTGTAAATACATACTTATATAGATAACAATACATACAGACATAGAACAAATATTCGTGATCATCAACAAACATTTGTTCTGGGTGAGGATCGAACCCACGACCTCCCGTTTAGCAGTCGGGTTCGCTAACCACTAGACCACGAGGCCAGTCAATTGAATTGATAAGTTTCTTTTATTTGATTAAAAATAGCAAGAGAAAAACAAACACGCAAGACACGAATTACGGAAACTCATGTTTAAATAGAGCGGTGGACCCTTATCTGCACAAAGATTAATAATAGCTCCAATCTGCTCTTGCTTACTGTTTATAATAAGATAATATTTTTATCTCTAAATATACATTTTTTCTTTAATACCAGCGTAAACTATGTCAATACATCGTGTCACATATATTGTATAATATCATTTATTATCATTTCTGCCCTTTGGGTTGTAATTATTCGCGTTAGTATGGTTTATATTTCTCAAGACTAAGGCCTGATCACAATAATAGGTGGCAGGGCGCCGAAGACAAATTACACTAACACCCAAACCGAGAACAAAAACTAAATTCATCATTTAACATTGTGCCCGCAGGGAACACTGGTACTCTAGCTACTTCTGAGGACTAAGGTGGTAGCCTCGTAGTTAGAGAACTCTGGCAACCATTCTTGCCACGCACGTCTACATTTTGGAACGATCTTCCTTCTGAAGCATTTCCCTTGGACTATGACTTGGGCTTATGATATTACTACATTATAAGCAATAAACTTTGAGAGGAGTCCCCTTGACAGAAGCTCCTCGAAGCCATTAAACCTTCAAAAAATGAGACTGTCGGTCTCACATTTAAAGTATTCCATGGCTGTGTGTAATGTGTTAATATATGCAATTATTACCTTTCTTTTCAGCCTCAACATCTTGACAAAGTTGCATGGGGTGAGAAAAAATAAATATGAAATTAATGTACAATAACATGTAAATGATGACACATACACATTTTAAATTATAAAAATTATTGAAATGGCGTCGTGGGAGGCGTAACCTGCACTAAATAAATGAAAATAAAAGTATGAAGAGATTTTATGGAGTATACAGTGTTATATAATCTAATCAATTATATATTTACATGGTTAAGGAATACAAAAAGGTTAGGTGATGGCGAAGGCATGGCTCTAAACATAGTAAGCAGTAGTAGTGGACTGATGAGACATACCAGTCAAGTTTATGTTGATCCTTACTGAACATATTTAGGTTAACAAACCAACCATGTGAAATGAAATGTTACAATAAAGTGTGTATTAAATAAATAAATAAATAAAATGAAAATCATGTAGCTACATATGTATGTGTTACGCATATATGGGCGTGATTCTAGGTACACATTTAGAAAATATGCCATATTCGAAATGACATGACAATTAATGTACATATATATTATGTACATAATATAATATCGAATGCGACATACCTCCTCATTGCACGATCGGCTTTCCGTGCGTTTGAGTAAGTGAAGGTATATCTTGTATGTAGGATGTAGCTTAGTACTTGAATATCGTTGATTCTGACAAAACTTTTATTTTCTTTAGCAAAACATTATAAACAACGAAATACACATTTTATTTTATTAATATGTATACTTACATAGCGCCCCGTTAAGATTCTGGAATATGGCATTGTTGTGGTCGAGGGACAATTTGGTGGCTTCCCGCATGTCCTTGTCGAGGTACACCTTCGTGTAGTACAGCTGGTCATCATCACGGTCGCTTATTGGATTGAAGTTCACTATTTTATGCAGCTCCGGCAAGTACCCTGTAAGAATGGGGTTTCGATTGAATCATAATATATGAACAATATAAAAGAAACGGATCTATTAGGGCAAGAAGGTGGAGTAACTGATATTCGAACTTTATACTTATACTAGCACGATCTTGGAGGTACCAACGCCCAACCTACTAAACTAAACTAAACGCCCCACCCATGTAGGTGTAAGTGACCGCAGCCGTGAGTACGAAGCGACCATCTTAGTCTTCACGGGTAGTGATATTACTGGAGACTAAATGTCTGTGGGCTGCAGTGGCCATTACCACCAGGTGAAATACGTGCCTATATTAGCTGCATTTTAAGTAACAAACGAGCGTACAGGGTTTGCATATAAAATTACATCATTACTCCTGAGAACCATATACATATATATAAGGTGATATATAAATGCTCTGTACTTAATTAGTCTAATTTTCATAAAATTTAGTATAGCAATTAAGTATTATTGTATTTTGTACACCTGATAAGGTAAATATGGTCCTTTGTACCTTTTTTATGTAAAAGAACTGGCAAACAGGCATACGGGCCACCTGATGGTAAATGGTCACCGTCGCCTATGAACATTTGCATTTTCTACTTATATTTGTGCAAATAAATAATTTTGTCTTTGTCTTTTGTCTTAGTGAGGCGTGATATCTGTGGTCAAAATCGCTATTGCTTCACGGTAGAATTGAACAAAGACAAAATTATGTATTAGAACACACCGTATACATACAAGTGGTCGGTGTGCATTAGTGTGACGATACCATTCATTATACATACTAAATAACAAAGTGTGCATACAGTGATCGCAGTATTTGTCAGTAAAGTAAATTAAGGACAGAAGCAACAAGCAAGAACGGTATGTTTGAACAACCTACTGATACCTTAACATAACAAGCCATTTGCAATACAACAAAAGATTGGATTGATCCGTTTATAAACTTGCGACACCCGGGCCGCCATTGTGAGAATCTTTTCAATTGATTGTTATTGATTTTGTTATTGGTTGTGTGTAAATAATACAACATTGTGTGCCCTATAACACTGTGTCAATACACAGCATTGCAATCAATGTATTAATTAAATACTCCATTTTATATTATGGCTCGCTGAAATTAAAGGACCGACAAATAATGTTTGTAAGCTGTTCATTACTGCCTTGCCGTTGGAACTGGCAGTTTACTTACGTTACTCAAGATTTCGATCGACCATTGAACTCGCTGAATAAATGAAGAATTCTGGTATGGGAAAAAATGAAATACATATATATGTACTTT
Organism: Tiana niger; assembly: GCA_018249895.1. Lineage (NCBI taxonomy): Eukaryota > Metazoa > Arthropoda > Insecta > Lepidoptera > Hesperiidae > Tiana > Tiana niger. The sequence goes on from DWNH01001237.1 coordinate 3,315, forward strand.
CCCCTACTGGAGTATCAGTGCACGCAGCTCGTTGGGTACTCCGTCCATACAAAAACCCGACGGTACCTCCACCGCCTTCCATCAAAACAACTGCCAGATTTACCTATAAATCCTCCGGAGTTCAGGTATGGGTTGGCGACCTCAACATTTGGGTATTGAGAGGCGAGCTTAGCGTCCGGCCAGCAGAATTGTTCCGCGGCGAACAGCACTCTCGATTCTGTCTCCTTGAACTTGGCCACTATTTCGTCCACGCCAGCCAGGAACAACACGTCATAGCTGGGGATGAAGACGCTTTTACGATTACGAGCAGTTTTACTCTTTTCGTGTACATTTAGAACAAAGGGACAAAAAATTATCATCATTTATCTCCAACAAAATACTTATAGCCACCACAAACTTGCACAGTTATTCAACGAAACAGCTCCTCAATATAATTTAAGGCTATTAAATTGTAACGAGTCAAACATTCGTAGTCTATATTTGCTTCACGCATTGACCAATACCGACTCAAAGTTTAATCGCTATCAAATGAATGAATCAAGAACACGTAGGGGACATACATATTTATATACAGACAGCATAGTCACGGCCGAACCGAAACTAATATTCAATCTATCTGTGGTTTGGCCTACTACAGATACAAACATCTATTTATCCTTACTTTACCGTGTCAATAAACAGGCCTATCCGTAATCGCTATCTATAGATAGTTGGGCGGGCCAGACAACTAACCAAAAATTATAATTGGAAGACTCCGGGATCTCCACTGGAACGCACAGATGTCCTTCAGAGCAGCGCCTTCTGATGAGCCCACTCATCTCCGGGGAGACCTATAATCTTCCTACACTATATCGTAGTGTTCCCGGGGTCTTTCCGTCCCCGACCCAACAGCTCCACCAGACTACATCAACAAACCTGTCAGTAAACAGCACGATACTGTCCTTCTCCTTGCTCTTCATCATCTCGTCCAGCTTTGCCTTGAGCAGGTTAACCTTCTGTCCACCGCCGGTGTATTGCATGTTGCCGCCGGTCCACTCCTCGCCCCGACCCAGCACCTCCACGTCGATGCCATACACCCTGGCCGAGCGGAGGTACCGCTCCAAACCATGATTTTCGTCTGTCGCGACAGTTAGGACTGTCACATCGTCTGTGGTCGACAATAGTATCATTTATTTATAATTTCATTACAATATTATAGCTTTATCAATATTTGGGCTTTCAGCACAGTTTCGACATCTAGAAATAAATACTTGCAAAATGATGCTACCAAATTGTTGAATATAAGCCATAGATAGACATAACAGAATAGCATAATACTACAAATGTATGGTATAAGAAATATTTAAGCACATTATTATTAGTGTTTGAAGAGAACGTTAACATCAGTAACCTTTTTATTTGTAAGGCTATCTTTTGTCTGTGGTCATTAAGACTTTTCGATGGTTATTTTGAAAGCTGCGAGGAAAAATTTGCGCCAATAACGCATTGGCATTGTCATAACTTTATATGTTGCTTTAAGTCCTACGATGCATACGAAAACGTCTTACGCGCTTTGCCATCTACCCTATATTACCTCCAACTCACTATATTACAGGTTTACCGACCAGGGAAGTACCACCGCCACACCCAATTATTCCGTGAAGCAATTTATATTGTTTCGCAAGATCGTGGTTGCCATAACTCGCTAAATACGAGGCAATCTTAGTGCTGCAGAACAGCAACGCAACTATTCACGATCTCAGCTAAGGCTATGTTACAGCCTGAGGTTAAATTGCTTCCAGAAATCACTTAACACCAGGTGGCCAAGGCGCTCATTTGCTACTTCTTCGTTAAAATAATTGTCCAGATATTCTCAGGTTTGCAAAAACTCTGATGCAGCCATACATATTTTCTTAACTAACCCTACACACCTAACACAATATGTAAATATAGTTCAAAATGATTATACAACGCAGGAATAGGTTAATTTTAAATAAATATCCTCATTAACTGATGAAATAATACACTAAAAATAAATAGAATAACTTGTAAACAAAATAATTTTCTTCCTCATAAAAGTTAAATTATTTATAAGTACAAAAGCATATTTAGATCAAATGAGTACAAGCCATTAAACAAGATGGAGTGTGTGAGTCATGTTGTAAGCACATTTGCAGGACCATGGCACCCAACTATCAATTATATACTCAATTCAGTTCAATTATCTATCTCATGCTTCCAAACTAAATCATAAACTACAGCATGCACTGATTTCGTATTTAGTTTTTTGGTAAACTTGGTAAATTAATTCATAAATGTTTTCATAAAACACGGCAATATAAATGTTAGTAATAAAAAAGTTGTGAGAGGTATTTCAGAAAGTTATAAGATTTTTATAAGAAAATTTTTAGTAACCATAAAAAAGGATTTAAAGAACACATTTAAATAAACCTTAGCATAACCCTTATTGTATAAAATGCTTTTAATAATCAATGTGTGTTTCATCTTAACACAACATGGACCTAATAAACATGCTTATTATAAATAGCACCTATTATATTATGAACAAGATAACACAGGCTGAGTGCCTACATGTTATTGTAACATTATCTTTATAACATTAAAAAGCATAAATTGTGTTCATTGTGTTTTACATGGCTGAATATTCCTGTATACCCAGATCTTGCTGCTACAGAGCTTTAAGACATCTAGCCTTTATTTAAAAGCTTCCAACTTGTTTACCTTGTTGCCTTTTGTCAAACAGACAATGGTATTACTGATTCAGTAGAAATGGGTGTGGCAGTGGTACCTTCCCTATTACTATTTTCTACCACTGACTGTTGAAATGTGAATCACATCTGATTTTCCAGTTAGAGTTATATATTTTAAGTAACATAGATACACTATCAATATACAGCATTGTAAAATCCTACTAATATTGTAGATGGGAAATTTTGTATATTTTGATTTTAGTTAATCAAACAAGCAGAAATGGCTGGACGGATTTGGATGAAATTTGGTACAGAGTTAAATGCCAGGACTAAACTGAATACAGCCCGCATGAAAGCCAGTTTTATTCAATTGAGTTTGTTAAGTATGTTCCATATTATATTCAATAACATATGCTAGTCCACTGCTGAGGACAACTCCTATGTAATGTGAGAACACCATATTCAGTAATCATAATGCATATGCTGGCCAAGTATGGACATTTTATGAAAGTTATTATTGGATACTAGCTTCATTTTATTATTACTCTTCATGAACAACCTATTATAAGAAAAAAAATAATTTAGGTCAGTTTAATGATAATGTATTGACAATTTCATGTGACCTCGCAGAATGAATAACATATACAATACACCCTAAAATAGACTTTTTTTTACACCTAAACACAGAACAAATATTCATGCTCATCACACAAACATTTGTCCTGGGTGGGTGGGATCGAACCCACAACCTCCCGTTTAGCAGTCAGGTTCGTTAACCACTACACCACAAGGCCATAAACTGTGACCTGACTAGTACATTATATTAAACAAATTCTATGTTTTATTCTGGTTTTTAAAATAATTTGCTTTTTACAGTTAACCCTATGCCCAACATTATAAATTAACTAGATTCATTATAAGCAATATCATTATCAATTTTTTAGTACTAATATAGTAACTACTTCCGTCTTTTACACAACAAATCTTCATGTTGCAAACTGAAACGAAAAATATTTTAATCCTTAAAAACAAATTTGTCGTACATGAAATTGTGAACAAAGTTAAGGTAAAGATGTTTTTATTCATAAATATAGGTGGGTCATGAAACACGAAGAGTCAGCGGCTCGAAAGCACACGTCAGCACGTTAAGTCTCAATTACAGAAAAGCTCCGGTTACCGGTAATAAGTCGCATATCGCTAGCATTTAAAAATGTATTAAACAATACCTTTGGCCTGAGCGGCGTGCTGGAACACGAAGCATAACACCAGAACCTTCCACAGTCTTCTGGATTTACCGAAAGCCACCATCGCGCACGGTCAACGTCCGGACTCGAATGAGCCCGCGAATGTCGTTAAATTTATAGCTGAATTATGAGGAACGCTAGCGTTAGCGTGTTATATCGTTCCACATTCGTTCCCGCTTCCGAACAGATAAAAATTAGTACGTCACGTACTGATAAAGTCAATTTCCTCCCGCGTTTCCCGCGAACCGCGGGCCCGGTTTAACCGAAATTTCAATTGAGTAAGCGTAATACGAGTGCCCCAAGACCGCTCCTGGCGTTATACTTTACAAAGCTAGAATGGCTTGCAACACCTACTACATAGTTTTATAAATTCAAAAACTATTCTCGATATAAATAACAATAGGTACACTGATTGTTTGCAATCAAGCGTCGACTTTATAGATGCCCTTTCCACAAAATGTTCTGAAACAATGTGCCGTTTGTTTCATAATTTACGGTAATCGCTGCTTGTTACTGAGCTTTTCAAGAAAGCTCATACGATGTAGGTCAAAGTGGTGCAAGATGAATACTACAAAGTAATTTATTATACATACACAACACAGTGCACTATTGTCAGCGATTGTCAGGACTGTCAGGGAGGCAGAACGTCGGAGTTGTCAATTCGCTGTCAAATGAGCCCATATGTCACTTTTAGCCAGTGTTCTCATCAGACAATTTGAATTGCAACAACTTACAGTCGCATTTTTTATTATATTTCTAGTAAATTGTATCATTTATATTTTTTAAATGTTGTTATTACAAAGAAAATTACTTTATTTAGTACAGTATTCCTACTACAGGAATACATACAGAATGCTGACTCCTAAATTCAATAATTTAATCTTTACTTAATGAATAAGACAAGAAATCAATAGATACAGCCAGTATTTGCAAATAAAAGAATATAGGTACGGTATATTATGTTTTTTGATGTAACTTTTTCTCTTATATTTAGGAAAAAAGAAAATTAGAATAAACCCAAAGGAATAGTCGAAAAAACTATCTTAAAATTGAATGGAAAATTCTTTTCATACGATTGTGTGAAATTGTCATTAATCGCAGATATAAAATATCACCGTAAAATAGTAGATTTTTTGAATACGTTATGATTGAATAGCATAATCGATTCATTATGAAAACTTATAATGAAATGAATTTTGAGTGAACATTATACACAAACTATCACATACGTTACATCTACTACACGCACGATTAACTGATTTTGAAGGGCTTTGCAGCATTTGACGCAGTTTGTAAAGCACCAAAATTGTCCTAAGGAGTATTAAATCGATTGTTTCGGAAATATCTATGTATATAAATAAATAAATAAATACCTTTTCACAACTCACACACGCCCATCTTATTCCAAATTAAGCAGAACCTATGCTATGGTAACCAGATAACTGATAAACATACAAAATATTTCAACACATTTTTAATTACACACATTTATAATTAATTGATTATAAAAAGTTTACATACATATACACACAAATTAGATCTTCTGCACCAGCAAACCATTTTAAAATATATTATGGTTAATTAATGTGGATTATAGGTTCTTCGTACCTACTCCGATATTAGGTATAATGTATCCGATGCTCCGATATTGCAATGCTATCAGCATATAAAATAATATGATTCAAAATACTATTAAAACCGCTGAGCGAAATAAAATTTTATCTCACCTTTTTTGAAAAGGTTATGTTTCTTGCAGCGTTCTTGATTATCCTTGGTGCAGAACTCCTCAGCGTTGGCCACGGCGAGCAGCACCAGGGCCCAGTAGACCAGGCTCAGGCAGACATCTCTCGAAAACATGTTCATGTTCCGACTTATTCTCCGCGACTGCACCTCGTTCTCGCTCAAAGCTATCAAATTGATTTCCGCGAAGAGAGAGCTAGTCCACTAGTCCACCCCAGTACATTTTTAGCGAAAAAACGAAAATCCACCGTGAAATGAAAGTGACCGTCGCGTCGGTCGACGCATTACAGTTCCTAGGTTTAATACATTTAAATTATAACAAAAGTCAACTTATTGTACGGCAGAGGCGAGCGAAGGTGTGAAGCTGCATTCCTGCATAAATGTATAAGCCTAATTTTAATGAAGTTTAAATAGATTTGATATTTAAATAGATATAGTATCGTGCAAAAGAGCACAGCAGTGATAGCCTAGTGATTGGGTTTCGGCCTAACATTAAGGTGGATCTGGGTTCGGTGCTTCTCAACAGAGTGGAGACCTCTGTCCAGCAATAAGACAAATTCGTTCCACATTAAAACAGTTACGACGCAGTGCCTAACACAATGCCCAGACAGTGACATTTATGTGGCCTATTGTCAGCTGCTACGCTAGGTACACGATTATTATGATTAGAAATTTGAACATGGTCACATTGCAACAAACAGATCTTCAGCCACGTGTAAAACAACATTTTTCTTTCTTATTTCTTATCGAATGTTTAACCTTTTCAAACGATAGCGCCCTTGTTCTGTTAATCAATGAAAGGTAACTGCCAGTGCCCGCCGTTGCTTCATTTTAGAATTCTTAATTGCTCAAATCAATATCGATATGCAAGCTTCGGTTTCTATGATTGGAAAGCAAAGATCAATACAGCTTGTGGGTGATGACTGTGGCGTATTACTCTACGACCAAGGGACCTCCTTAAAATATACTATTAGTTTTTTTATAGAATACTAGCACAATCTAGGAGTATTTTACTTAAAGTGTACTTTCAGACATACCGATTCAATGTTATCATTATTCATTGGATGTGTTTCTATAGACATCACGGGCATCTCTCCACAACTAACGACAGAATTAAGTCTTTCACACTCGGTAGCAGATTGGCGGACATATATTCTTTAAACTTAAATTGACAAAACCAACGTTAGTCTACTGTTTAAGTTTATAAAAACTCCGCGTTACCTAACAAAGTGCGACTCTAAAACCGTGGAGCCAAATAAAAGTAGCTGAACTTAGTGAAAGTGATCTGATTGTGGGCCGGCGGTCACGCTCCGCTGCCTCGCCGAACTGTCCAAAAGACATTATAGCATTCCCACCAGCACTGTCGTGATCGCCTTGGTACCCTCGTAAAAAACGTGACCGACTGCATTGAATAAGCCCGATAATAAGTTTACAAATAGCAAAAGTACTGACGATGACGATTTGATCTTCTTATTAGGAAAGTAATTTCAATTAAGTCAAGTCAACTGTACTGGTCAAATATAATGTCATAGTTTCAGTTACATAGTCATCTACATGTCCATGTTTAAGTACATTATAATGATTATTATAGGTATATAGAAAGATTTTATCTCGCATCAACTCGAAAATGACTTGACATTTTGAAGTTCCATGTTTAGTTCAACACAATACCTACTCAGTTTGTTTAGGAAGAAGGAAAATTCACCAAAAAGAATACAAATCGAAGAAGTCGAAGTTGATAAAATTTTTATTTGACAGATTACTTTCAATAGATGGCGTTCAAGGCGGATCTATAGTTTTACAGTTAGTCATTAGACTTACGCTAAAGAGATTACGCTTACGCTAATTTTTATCTAATCTAATACAAAATAAAAACGAAAATTCTTTGTTTTCTGTAAAGGTATTTAAAGTTGCATAGTAATAGCAGATAAGTATATATTTTAAGAGCTTTTCATTCAATTATGAAGTATAGTATTCTTTGACCGCATAAATTGCATAAAGATTATTTTTAAGCATAAATATAGTACTCGGTCAAATCTGACCGAGGGACGGTAACGTTAGTAATTGTGAAGCCCTTATGAAGGTTAAAAGAATAATATCAGGAGCGCCTGTAAGCGTAGGCGCTTTAAATAGACGAAAAGTCAACTAAGTACCTCAAAAAGCAAATGGCTGTTAGAATTTCCAATCATTGTAGTTGACAATTAATTTCTTCTTGTATTTGATTTTGCTGCATGTGAAAATTGCTTTGATCAATCTTATACATAAGGAATTTGAAAAATTCAACAAATGCCTTATTGACCATACGACCGCGTAGTCAAAATATAATAAGTTTAGTTTTTTCCTTCATATTTTTAGATTAGAGCTGAAATAAATAAGTTTAGGTACGTTCAGACTTCAACCGCTCACAATTTGAATGCAATAACATAAGTAAAGTAACCTTAACCATTTTAACTTTGAACACTCTTTTTATTGGTCGCAATTCGACCGTGATTAACTAAAACTGTATTTTTACTAATATACAAAACTTATAATAATATCTATAACTCATAGCGTCGTATTAAATTTATACAGGCGGTAGGCTGCAGCCGGGGAAGTACCACCGCCACACCCAATTCTACCGTAAAGCAATTTATTATGTTTCGGTAAGAAGATGTAGATGCCGGAGTTGTGGCTTGCACGCTCGTTTGCTACTTAATTTTAATAAAAAAAATTCTAGCCGAGAATCGTATGTAGATATTACGAAGGTGGGTCGGATGGCCAATATTACAGAAGTACTTTTCACACAGTTTAATTTTATTGATGTGTTCACACAGGTTTACTTTCATAAATTATAATCAATAATTATATCGTGACTAATTTGACAGAAACATT
>DWNH01001238.1:0-11858 GCA_018249895.1 Tiana niger
GATTATACAAACTGGACTGATTGTTTAATTATCTTCATCAGATTCACATAACTTTACAATCTGATACCTTACAATTACTATTGTAATTATGTTGAATGAAAACGTATAAGTAATATAACATTAAATTTTTATTACATCTCCTCAGTAAAATGACGTTAGGTGATCAATTTAAATTCCAAAATCTATAATTTTAATTTTAGTCATTTTGGTTTGAGAACAAGAGTGAAATAAATTCTTAATAAATTCATAATTCCAAAGATTTTTTCGGACAATCACAAGAGGTTCGCAGGATTAAAAATATTTGAAATAGGAAATTTGTTTAGAACGAAGTTCTTGAGCGAATGGTTGTATCATGTTACAACGAGCTCATAAAATACCAAAATAAACCATTTTGTAACGATCGTAAACATGTTCGGGAGCATGAAATGCTCTTAGGAATCTTTAAATAAAGAGCATTGAAGTTCACGATTCGGATCTCAAGAGCATAAGAATGTTGATTGGATAATTAAATTGTTTAAGTATGCTACAAATCAGTATTTTTATTTAAGGGCATAAGCACAATTAAATAAAATTGGGAAATTTGGACAAATTTTTATTTGTTATTAAATGATTCGTCACACTATTCATTATGACTGAAATACCGGCTTACTCACGTGTATTTTTCGGGTTTGCTCGACTAGTTTCAAACCTGATCTTGGTTGAACCTGAACCGGTTCTGACCGAAATTTTTATTTGTAACATATTTAACATTCTCATATAACAGACCGTACTGTAAATAATGTAACCCAAATAAAAAACTTCACCTGCCAAATGTGAGGATTTTATATGCATTTTCCAAACATGTTTCATTTAAAACTTAATGAATGTAATGGTACAACGGTTTCAACAAAAATATTTTATTGGTGTTTGAAACTGTAAGTATAGTAAAATGGATTAATTGAGCGATAATGACTTTACCATTAAGTTTTCTTTTCTCAATTCGTTTCGTCTGCCATAAAATGTTAAATAGGCAATTTTTCCTGGAAGAAAAAAAAACTTTGATTCGAATAGGATTAAAAACCGCTGAACAGATTTTGGTAAAATTTTCAGGAATTATTAAGAGTGCCTACTCTAACTCACCGTATAGGCTTTAGACTAAATAAACTTTACCTAGATTATATTTACAATTTAAAACTTTCTGTTTTTTTAATTAAATGCAGGCGAAGTCGCAAACACTACTAAAAATGTAATAATACATAAATCTCGGACATTAATAACAAAGAAAAACATTAATAACGAAGGAAAATCACACATATCTTTTGGAACAACACATACCACATATAAGAAAGCTCATCATAATCAAAACGTGCGTGCGTGTGTGCAGCACGTCACGCGTGGACCGGTGCGAGGGCGCGGGCGCGGCGCCGCGTCCCTCCTCTCTGCCGTACGGGCGCGCGCCGCCGCCCGCCGCACCGCGTCGCGCTGCCTCCTCGTCTGCCGCGCGCGCTCCGCACGCGCATCACGCGCATCATGCGCAGCACGCACACCACCATAAGAACAAGTACGTGCTTTATCTGTACCTTTAACTTACATTTTATAGGAAAAACTAGCAACGTGCAGGCCTGGTGTTATAAAAATAACGCTTCACACTCATAGCCCAACACTAGGACTTGGTTTCGTGAGTACCGTGGACACACATATACACAATCACACTAACACCCAGACCGGGAACAGAAATTTAAACTCGTTTTTTAAATTTCTACACCGCGGGGAATCGAATCCAGGACCCTACGGATAGCAAACCAGCATGTTAACCACTACGCCACACGTCAAAAAATTGAGTTTTTCATTCCTAGTTCCAAACTCAACATGACCCGTCACACTTACAGATACGTGAGGACGTTGTGGCACAGGTTGCCATCGGACTCGGGGCACCTGGCGTTCAACGAGGGCGAGCGTCTCCGGCTCATCCTAGAGGTGGACGACCAGTACCTGCTGTGCTGTCGCGGCGAGCAGAAGGGGCTAGTGCCGCGCGACGCCGTGCTGCTCGAGGACTTCTGATGCCGGCCCGAGCGCTGGCGGCCGCACTGGCGACCCATTCGCTTCGACTGCCCCCCTCGTTAAAGTTACTGCGGTTTCATTTGAACATGACGTCACTACGAGGATCGCAGCGACCATATTACACGACGAGCGAACACGTAAGCAACGTTTTATTTCAAAGATCCGTACATTGTCAAGTCAGCGTTCAAAGAGATTGTGGTAACTCGGTATGCAGTGCGAAATCCTTGCCAATACGCGCTAGATTTTTTGTGACTAAATGGTGTGTGGATATGAGTATGGTTAGTGCAATAGTGAGGGTACATTTGAAAGGCTGGAACAATGTTTAATGAAAAGATTTAGGTGTCGCGTTATATTGTTACGTGTGGCTGGGATAAGTGCTGTTCATTGACTTTGTAAATAATGTGCATCTTACCTTCGACATTTTAAATAAGATTTAATTTAATTTTTATGTTACCTAATTGAATTATGTTTTGCTTTTCTTTATATGTATATTACATGTGTCTTTGATCGGGGATTTCCGTGACTGTGACTAAAATGCGATAATGTATACGATTTTTTTTAACTTACAAATCTTATCTTTAATATGACTAAAAACACTCTAAAAGTATTTTCTTTCTATTTCGCATTTGGTTTCTACAATAAAGTAAAAAGTATTAATTTAAGACTAATTTATTTTCTTCTAGAAATTTAATAAACTCATATTTAATATAATGTGTTACGTAGCTGTGTACACAGCACGTCTCCGGTAATCCCCTGTCAACGACCCAATTTGACATCACTTACATAAAATCATATATTTCTAATTCTGTAGTAAAATCTAGTCTTATGTTGTAAGGCACGAAAATTGTCTTGGACTGTACATAAATTATTGTAAGGGACACAAGTTCTGGAAATATTTACTGAGAATGGGGTTAGATTATCGCATTTAGAAACTAATATTTTGGCGTAACCAGTAAATATATTCAGCAATGGGATGTGATATCTAACATAAATACTTACGTTTTAGTCTAGGGAGAAAATCTCATTCTTTTAAGGTTAACTCATGCGCTAAAATCAAATGATCATCGCCGAGAGAAAGACGTCTAGTGTTGATTTTTAGATAATTTTAATGGGAATTGGTGTCTAAAGTATAACGATATTATATTGAAGCGTCGATAGTACTTACGTATTCGATATTAACAATATATCTGTATATAATGTATTACCAAAATTTTTGGAACGTTAAAGGAATAATTATATTAAAATTAGCGTACAATGTAATTTGAATAAACTTACTGGTCGCAGGTATTCGCTATTCGGTGTTAGGACTGGTTCTAATTTGCACTATCTGCCACAGACTTCGTTTAATTCAACGTGGTACTAATTGCATGCAGCCTATCCTGAACACCTTCCTAATATGGTGGTAGTTTGTGGCTTCAACTTTTCTTCAGGTGGTAGGGCGCTTAACTTTTTACGTAATTAACTGCATGGCCCGTGCCTTAAATTCCTTCCTTTTGGGTCCTACTGTCAGTACAGTACTGTACTCTTAGTACAGTGTCGAAAAAAGGTTATAAACGTTAAAATTGGTGTTGGTTGGTAACTTCATATATGATTAATCGCTTGCGCCTTTCCTACACACACTTCCCTCGCCAGCACTTTGTAAGGAATGTTATATTTCAATAGAACCATTTGTCTCATAACACTTGCGTTGCAGAACCAGGATTACCAAGACTTGCGAATCCAAATAAAAAAACTTAAGTTTAGCTTTTTTAAAAAAGTTTTTAAAATTGTATGCTTCATGAATATTGTGATCTAACAGCCATATCACTGCTTTAAATCTCCGGAAAAAACGATATTTTTGGTACGTACGTATTGCTCAAATATGGAGACAATTTTAATGAATATTATGATATTTATAATAAAATACTCAATGTAATTTCATTACGTTTAATACGCGGATTAATTCAGTATTCAAATGATTATCGATGTAAAGTTATTGTAAATATTATTATAGAAAAATAATTATTCGTAGGAATATACTAAAGGTCAAAATTGTAACAAACCTTTGAATGCACGATACAGTTCCTCTCGTAGTCCGTCGTGCTATCGAGTCACAAAATTGGTGAAGTAGTATTTATTGTAGAACAAATATTAATAGTGTAATAACGGGGCGTCTTTCTCCGGATCGTGTGATGTTTCGAACTTGCCAACTACGTTCAAAGAACGAACACTAAGAGGCTCTACGATACGCTAAATCTCAGTGAAGGACGTACGTTGACATCGAGGACTGTACTATAGCTATAAATTATACAATAACTAGAATTAAAAACAATGTTGAACGTAGTTTTGCGAAGTCATGCATATTGTGTAAATCATGAATTTGTAAAATAGTTATTTCATAAAAGTGTACCTTTATTCGCGCTTTGTGACTGAATGATGTGATGTGGCCTTTTGTAGGTATGTAATTAAAGTTATATGGTGTTTCGTGTTGTGAGAGTTCGCTTGTTGCATCAGTCGAGTATTCATTGTGTCGTCTTAACATTGCATTACCGGAGGCTTCCACGAATGTGTAATTAAATTGTTATAACGTATTGTAATATCAGTTTAGATATATGGCCAAATCTACCTGCCTTAAAATAATTCACGTTGCATTGGTGAAGTGAAACAGAGGCAGTTCGCTTCGGTTGCTTGAAATCGCTTGAGAGTAGCGCATGTTATCGAACCTTAGAAAGTTTGTTAGTCGTAAGTTTTTATCAAGTATTTGTATTGTCGAGCGATGCTGACCAGTTATTTTTATTATAAAACGACATTATAATTCCTGCGCGGTCGTTCACGTAACGATGCGAGGCCGTAAGTGGTGAGTTGTCCTCTTCTGGTACAAACGTTAAGTTATTTTATTATGTGTTTAAAAATATTTATAATTTTACTATTGGGATCAATAAGTTTGACTTTTGAGTTCAAGATTTTATTTTCTTAAGAAAACTAATAAAATAAAAAAGAGGCTTCGTTTCATACGAACGTCAACGAACGACTGAGATATAAATTCCGAATAATTAATTATTTAAGTTCACCTCGAAAATCATTGTTTCGATAAGACATATGTCATTATAATTATTATGTATGTATTATTTAATTTAAAGATATTATTATGTTAAGTGCCATAATTTAATGAATTAACAATTGATAAATATTATTGTATCGCATAACCATGTACACCAATTAAACAATATATAAAACAGAATGTTGTTTTAATGTATACCTTAAATTTATAATTAGCTCGTTTTATTTATATTTTATTAATAAAAAGCCTTTGAAAGTAAGACAATGATGCTTCCTTTTCTTTTTTTCATTCGTCCTATTTGACTTTTGTATTATTTTCATGCTAACGTGCCTATACAAAAGCAATCAATATAATAATAATTATAAAACAAAGATAGAAAACAAACAAGAAGACATACATTAATTATTTATTTCTTTCTAAAATTGAAAAGTATCAGGAATAGCAGCAGGACATTTAAAAGTACATTACTAATTTATTAAAAAGTATGTTTATGCTGGGTAAGTTAAATATTTTTATATGCATCCTATACTTTAATGGATTGTATTTTATTGCCAATATTATAAAAATGAATGATAATAATACTATTTCCTAACAATTCTTTTAAAGCATTTTATCACACATAATATGCGGTTTGTCAGCACTGGTTGTCTTTGAACGCTAGTTTTTCATTCCTTCCTAAAGTAATTTATTGTGTGTATTGGATAAAAGGTGTGGTTTGGGTGACTCAGTTTGATAACAAGATACCTTTATCCTCAGGAGAAGCAACGCACCAGATCAAGTAGGAAGGCGATACTGGCTAAGGTTGAATGGATGATTATAAATAACAGATATCACCAGTTTCTACTTATTTCTTTTCAATACAAAAAAGTGTAGTACAGTACATTTGTAGTCATTGTTCTTTGAAGAAGGATTAAATAAAACACTAAAATATTCAACACGTGATATATTTCGAGATTTTAATGAAAGATAAACTACAGAAACACACAAACTACAAGACTGATTTATTCTTTATAATTCCTACGTGGAGTACCTAGTACTGGTGATTTTCTAAGTAGTAGGTAAACACTAAATAATTTAATACAAATTCCCATAGTAAACTAGTGAAACAATGTAATTAGTTATTTTCAAATAAAATTACAGTATATGGCATAGACTTTTTGTCTGATGTGTTTTAATTTAATAACTAGATAAATTTCAAAAATCACAGACGCAAATATTAATTGTAATCACAGGACATTTACTTACGGATTGAATACAAAAAAACCTAAAAACAATATATCATAAATAGGTTTTGCCATAACACCTCCTGTTTGGCGTCAAAAAATAAAAAATACCATATCAAGTTTTATAATATTTCAAATGATTCGAATGTGGTCCTTTCGTCTAGTTTATGTAAAGAGTAGTGCGGTCAACTTTGACTAGTAACTACATACTTAAATAATGAATGTACCTACTTTCATAAATATAATAATAATACGACTAAAGAATGTGTAGGGTTAAATGTGTAGATACTATACCTAATTTAAGTTGCTGTCTTGTTTATTTTGTTCTTCCTCGTAAACCTATAGACCGAACATTTTACTGCTGGACCACTACATAATCAAGCTATACGTTACACTTATGATGAAGACTATATTTAAAAAGTGAAACTAAATTTTAAAATTGTGTTATTAAAAAATACCGGTTTCATATCCCGGCTAGTATCTACCTATACGAACTATTTGTGTCGTATGAACTAACACACTACGAGATCAAATAGAAAAAGATTTTTTATAGTAAAGTTGACAGCCACAGCTTAATCAACGTTTGCAGCATAAAAATGATTCACCATTGAGTTGCCTTAATATTGTGAAGAAATTAAGCGCTAAAATCTAAAATGAGATTTAGAAATGGCAAAGACTTGAGATCTGATCGTCCCCTAAAAAACGATGTTACTATAAAATATAATTTGGCTTCTTTACTAATAACTTTTTCCCTCCACTAATCCACCATGAAGCAGCGTGAAGGTCTTACGGAAAAGTTTTTTGTCTAGACTACTATTCAACAATCTCTTATGACAATGTAGTAGTAATCTTACCCCGGGTTGTCATAACAATGTTTTACAACTTTCCATGTCCTTACACAGTCTATACCATTTCTACATTATTAACTTTAGTGTGAATTTAAGTGACTTAATAAATAGTGAATGCGGGTCGCTGTGTGAGGGAAGTTCTTCGCGAGCAAGTACGGGGCGGATCGCGGGCGCTGGCGGGGCGCGCGGTGGACGCGCGACGGTTCCGCTCGTTGTAGCGTTGGACGCGCGCTTCCTCATCGTGATGCTTGCGCGGCGAGAGCGCACGGGGAGTGCGCGGCGTGCGAGGGTAGCGCGCTGAACGACTCCGCGACAATGGACGCTCCTCGACAACCTCTTCCCACTCTTCCTGCATCGACATGTAAATGCTCTCCTGTATAGGAAAACATGATATTAAAACATGTTAGGTATACGTTTGTTAATAGATTCTAATCTCAATGTAATAAACTTTTTTTAGATAGTAAAAATTAAATTCGATAAATTAACCCTATTTTGGTGTTGAGAGTAGTGTAAGAATGTTTTTTTTTTGTTTTTGGGCAATTTGCAATAGGAGCAGAAAATGCTGAAATGTTATAGGTACATAATTGTAGCGAACGAATATTTGAGTTTTCACTGCAATCGTGCTCATAAGCCTCTCGTGAAATACCTAACTTCTTTGCAATGATTTCAACATTTATAACATACAATATCATATACAAAAGTGAATATATACTTACAACAAAATGGTCCAAAGTACCCATCTAAGGTGCGTGCGTGTAATTTGCTCAGTACTGTGACATAAACTAATGACAATGACTATTGCACTTAGAAATAAAACAAATGTAATGGACATTAATTTGTATTAAATTTTATATTTACCTATTACACTTGGTATATTCATGATTGCTGTTTAGGTTATAGTTCAAAAAGTTATCCTATCTTGCTATCATATATCCATAGAAAAAAAAATGAAATAAGCCTAATTCTATGACGTAGCTAACAAAGGCATTCAAGGAAAATAATAAGAGTTAATCGTTATAAAGGTTGTAGTCATATTTAGAAAAGTTTTGTTCCATAATATCTTAAATCTAATTAAAATGCAACATACTACGAGTACTTTTAATGATAATGCAAAGTAATTGTGACATAAAGCATCGACATTAGATTATTACGGCTATCTACGACTAATTAGTACTTATAACGGTATAATATAAAACATTTATTAATTCTAATAACGTAATAAACCTGGTCAGTCAATATCCAGCCTACAATGTTCTCGGCACAGCGTCATAATACTCTGTTATAATATATGATTAACGAATCTTGTACTAGGTACCTTACAATCCTTTACAGTAATTTGTGAGGATTTGTATTATTGACGCTCACTTTCATCATGTAACACTGCTGTGTCAAGAACCCTGCTTGAATCCATCAAATCCCCCCAAGTTGATCTTTACGAACCTCACCACTCTACACATGTATTATTACAAATAATACACCTCTATACGATAAGCACTTAAAATTACATGATTGCCAAAATTATTTGCACATAAAATAAACAATCGATTTAATATTTCTTGAACGTCCTTTTGAGAATGCAGAATATCTTACTTTACGTAAATATCCGGATTTATAACATTCGAAGCGTTAACATTTACTTTGCTAAGATGACACTAGTAAATATCAATTCTGAGTGGATACCTAAATATGTATGTGATACGACCTCCAAATCTAAGTATGAAATATCCAAAACTACTTATAAAATATTATACTTGCGTTATAAACCATAAAACACAGGTAATAACATCGATTGATACAATATTAACTGTTACATTTCAAATAACAAAATAGTGTTGACAGTGTTTTGTTAACTAACGAATAAGGGTGAAAAGTGCTGCACCTATTAAATCTAAAAGACAACCCTCTCACATTATAACAAATTTTAAAAGACATAAAGTAGGTACCTACATTCAACATGTAACATTAAGTTTTAAACGAAATTTATATGCTAATAATATAGAACCTAAACTGGGTAAATAATATAACGGCTTAAAATATTTGCTTAAAAACTGTACATAAGCTATGGGCATTAGGTAACAGTTCAATTAAATACCAACAAACTACATCGATGACATCATGATTTTAAATGCACGTTAAATAGATCGACGGGATGTCAATTAGACCATGAGGCAGTTAACATTAGCTTCGTTGCATAATGCAATAGATGTGACGCATGTGGATATTGGTCATACATCGAATTGTACCAACGATTTCTCGCGTGTGTCCAACGTTAAAATATCGGACTGTTTCTAAGGCATAGGCAACGAGCGCAATGTAAAACCACCACGTAGATAAAATTACTAACACTATAAATACACAACTTGCTGAATCCTGATTTCTACTGTTATAAAATGATGATTTGCAAATTTTTAAACTAAGTGGGCAACTACTTCATAATATACACTATTATCTATTGGCACAAAAGATGAAATACTATTATTAGCACACAATAGGAATAGAGGGTTAAATAATAACACATTTTTTAAAATAAAACAAAAATTCAAAAATGTTACAACAATAAAAAGATTCAATTAAATACTTGTTCAAGATATTGTCTCAAAAGATATGCTATATTATTGACATCGAATATGAAAACTACTAGAAGTTTGCTAGTATTAAAAAATTACGAAAAAATCTATCAACACAAGGAATACATCTAATAAATCGTTAACATTACGTATATTTAGATGACAAAATAAAAATATGGAAAATGTTTGGACTGTTGATATTATAAAAACAATTATGTCGATTGTAGAGAATCGAAGATAGTCTCATTAGCAGGGCTGCTGATTCAAATTCTCGTCAGATTTCGGAGGTTGCGCCGGCGGCGGAATCGGACTCTAAAACAATTAAATTAAGATTAAGAGCGATAAACATACAATACAAATAAATTAGGAAACTTAAAGGTAAGTTGTTTGAAACTTCTGAATAAAAAGCGGTCACACTGATGCCGATTAAAAAAACAAAAAATAAAACCAATGTTAGTAAACAAAATAAGACAACTGAACGCAATTTCGATGCCACCTCTAAATACCTTAAACTCATAATAGAAAAATCAGTAATGTGTGTATAAGTACTCGGGCTGAAACAAAAAAGGAACGAAAGTTAAATAATCTATGTATATAGTAAATTGTCCGTACCCATAGATTCCAACACCGATAAGCAACATAAAATAACGAAACAAAACTTTGAAATGAAAAGGAAGATGAGAAACCCACACTACTGGTATGCTTTACCTCTTGTCGGGACTGATTGTGACTATTTGGGAGCGGTGACTGCCCTCCAACCTGCTTGATGTATTCTTTGTCGTCAAATATTTTGATGTCACCGCCGCCCGGTTTGTGTTTCACGTTGTCGAGAGAGCCCACCTTGCTTTCAGCTTTGAAATCCAATTTTTGATTTTCAATCTGTTTCAAAAAGTGAGGGTGCGCTAAAATACACCTAATGATGATATAAAGCATTATAAATAGATAAGAGTCCCGTAATATTGTTTAAGACGAAGACATTGTAGTCTTTCAGTGGCGTGATTCAGTTTCTACAATTAGTGACGAGCCAACTTTTCTAAATTTATGCTCTCTCGTACAAATAGATCTGGATTGAAAAATCTGTATCGTATTAATATTGGTAATTTCTTAGATAGCCATAAGAACAATCAAGAAGGTAATAAAGATTAGACAAGTTACATTACTATAATTGGCGTGCATATAAATGTAAAAAATATTGGTAGATATTTTCTTCATTACGGAACTCTTTAAAACAATAAATATTCATGCTTAGCTTGTTATTTATAATAATTGTTTGTGTAGCTAAATGTATCTGTAGGTACGCATACCTACAGTCTGTTGTGTCTGAAGGCCATATCGATAAACTACAATACTGGTGAAGTCAGTGTATCATAAATTATGGTGAAAAGTTCCATTGACAATCTAGCTATCTAGTGCATCTGTCGTGATTTGCATAAGAAATACATAATATAATAGATACTTTATCATATTCGATTGAATAGCGTGCACGTGAATCGTTTTAAAAATATATATGTATGTTGTTGAATGAGGCTTTATTTAAAATTATTTCGCTTTAGTTTTATTTAGTTGATTTGTCGTTTTATTTACAAGTCATATTAACGTGTTTTGCAAAATACCAGTCGCCGTGAAATATTATCGAAGTCGTTTTAATATCAACATTTTTAATACATGCTCACTCATCAACGCTTACTTTTGATAAAAACTTTGTGTCATTCCCATCGCAGTTCATTAACGTGACGAATGCAGGATTACGTATAAACAGAATTATAAATGTTTTTTAAAGTTAATTTTAGTCTAACATTTCATTCAGGATGATTTAGATGCACCTACTAACCTTCCGACGTAAATTATGAAAGGCAAAAGGTTTGTTTGATGCCCTCCATCGGGGTAACGCCCATTTAACAAACTAAAAAGAACAACGACACTCAAATTTTTTCTTTTTGAGGACACACCCAGGAATTCTCCGCAGCTGCGAATTGTATACACATTTATAATTCCTAACTGAAAATTAATGGTTAATACATTCATTCATACTCACAAAATGTTTTGAGAAAAAAGTTTTTACCGCATCTCAGAAGTTTGTGTTATCTTGTAGAAAACACGCATGTAGGTAATTAAATTGTATATCTTTATTAACCGTACA
>DWNH01001239.1:0-11848 GCA_018249895.1 Tiana niger
TTTAAACCTCTGCCCTGCCGGGAATTGAACCCAGGACCCTTCGAATGGTGGACCGGCATGGTAACCACTACACCACATGGTCGTCATGGTAATTATAATCAGTAAAAAATGCAAACTCATCTAAGAAATAATGCGTTGTCTTTATACGAATAAGCCTTAACTGACCTCCTTAGTACAAGAAAACATGAAGCCTCATAAAATATAGAATGTTCCTGATAGTGAATGAACGTCATCGCCCTTTGCGTGTCTGAGGGCCATGTATCACAAAACAAGGGTTGGAATAACGTCTCTTTATTTTAAGAAAAATATACCGGAGACACCTGTTCTTCCCCTTTGCTACACACAGAGTTAAAGAATGGCAAACATAATGCACTAGGTAAAGCCATTGACATAAAGAGTAGACTAAGCGCTCCCTATCCAGGTATTAAGTGAATACGAGCAGAGAAGTGCGAGAGAGATAAAGCAAGTAGTTGAACTTTTCTAGAATTCTGATTGGTTTACGTCACTGGCTTGCAAGGCGGATTTGACAAACCAATTCATTTATTCATTGTCCTTAATTATAAAAATGTCTTATGGATATTTTCTATACTTTAGCCGTAAATGGGCAAAATTGAAAGTAAAAGTTTGTACGGGGCGTAGGTCATGTCAATAGAAAATTATGACCTTGTTTCCGACTTCACGCCGATGTAGTCGCATGCAGAGATAATTTAAATATAAATACCTAGAAAACATGAACATTTTTGTTTAGTGAAAATACGTAACTGTTGGTAAGTAGGTAAAACTCAATATTTTCATTGAATTGATAACGTCCTGTATTTTTAATATTCGTTATAAATGGGGCGGAGGAGTATGCCTAAAAAACTGTCATAAATTTTTTTTTGAAAACTTCTTCACAGTAGAATTGTGTGTGGCAGTAGTATTTCCCCTGGCGGGACATTTGGCGGGCAAACGTACTACTATTCATATATCTATATAATTAATAATTATTGTTAATATACACCAAGTTTCATTCATATCAATCAAAAGCTTACGATGTTAATAATTCTATACATCAGTACGTCTCGATAGTCAGCCGTCAGTAAGAAGATTTAATATTATAACGGCGGGAAAACGTAACATAGATTTAATAGGGCTTGGATGAAAAATGGCTTATATGTGTGACGTCAGCGCGTCAGGTTTAATTTTAGAAATTCTTAGACCAGCGCTCTAGATCTTTCCTTTTATTTCGACTCAACGCTACTTCGCATCGCATTATTTCATCCCTGAAGAAAAGTTGGAAAGAAATAAGCTAAAAAAGTAGGGTATTGCGGGAAATACTCTACGACATTATTATAAAAATGTTTATGAATTTTTACTTGAATAAAAGTGACAGATCCTAGTTCGTTTGCAAAAATTTCAAGCATAAATAATTCACACAATAATTAATACACAATTCGCTATGACTTCGAATCGTTATAATAATATTACCGTTATACGTTATACTCATAGCGTTTAACTCCACTGTAACTTCGTGTCATTTGGTTTCGACGTGGCATGCCTACGCACAACGTAAATGGCAAATAGCAATTCCTGAGTTATCTTCCAGGAATTAGGTAGCAACTTCAGAAGGTAGTATCTTCTCCAATTGTGTAAATCATAGACGAGAGCAGCGCATAATATGTTATAGTAAGATAACTGAAACATTTACCTTAGAGTTTTAGAGAATATTTACACATACATTTAGGGTTGACTAGTAGACACAGCCAATAGGCATTAAGTTTAACCCTTTGTATACTCCATTATAAGGTGTTAACAAAACTTATAAATAAATAAATAAGCTAACACAACGCTTATCAAGAAAAAACAAATTAAATCAAATTACTTCTATATTATTTACAAATCATCAGTCGCATCTAACTGTGACGTAATCAATCGGATAAACTTAATGACGCTGATAAGGTTCGAACGCAACTCTATTTCTATGTTCTACATTCCAATTAATTTGGGAGTACCATTTCGAGATTGAGTACGAATGAAAATAGGATTAGAATCAAAAACAATATCACGAGTAAGTATCTACTTGTGTGACAAAAGAGAAAATCTTATTACAAATGTCTAACAAATAACAACGGCCGGTTTCGATACTAATTGGAAAACAATCGAAACCATTTCTAAGATTTTTAATGATAGAAAAACCTAACCAAGACTATAAGAAAAAGGAGTCTTATAACAATCTAAAACTGAAAAGGGCGATACAATTACGGAAAAAACTAGCGACAACTACTAAGATATTTCTATCTAAAGTTATATTTTTCCATGTTTCGAGTCGTATTTCGAATGACACATTAGATGCCCCATTTGTAGCATTTTCCCGTTCCGCCATAACGGGCGAAACTCACGTCCCGTCTCGAATTTGGCGACTCATAAATACGACAAAGCGACGCAACTGTAAGATGTATCGCGTATCTTATCATTGGGCAAAAGGTTTACTGCCGAACTGGGGCTGAAGCTTGTTAGGGCTGTTAACAGAAAATATTTTTTTTCAGCTGTTTATGCTCTATACTTCATTGCTTTTAAGGAAAACAAAGGAGTGATGTCGGTATCACTAATGCAAGAGCTTTTGAGCTGCTTTCAACAGACTCGAGAAATAAATAAAATAA
Organism: Tiana niger; assembly: GCA_018249895.1. NCBI lineage: Eukaryota > Metazoa > Arthropoda > Insecta > Lepidoptera > Hesperiidae > Tiana > Tiana niger. The sequence goes on from DWNH01001239.1 coordinate 2,640, forward strand.
CGCTTCACACTAAGATTCTAGGATCTTTTTTTTTTTTTTTCTCTTTTTATTGTCCAAAAATAAATGGTACAAAAGGCGGGCTTACTGCTACAGAGCATTCTCTACCAGCCAACCTTGGGATGTGCAGAGAAAGAAGATGGCGGAATAAAGAAAAAAATATATAAATAGAAATGAATAGAAAAGGAAGAAATATACAATAAAACAAATATATAAAACATAAAATGTGTTACGGAGAAAAAAACAGAAGTGATATAAAGCAAATAAATATAAATAATATATAAATTAAATTGATTCCTTTAATAAGTGAGCCCGGATACAATTCTTAAAGGATAATTTAGATCTAATTTTCTTGGTGTTCTCGGGAAGAGCGTTCCAAAGTCGGATAGCTTGGAGCGTAAATGACTTAGAAATAAACCCGGAGCGGTGTAGGGGAAAAGACAATACAAGTGTGTCAGAAGAGCGGAGTTGACGGTCGCTAGAGTCGCAGAGGTACTGAAATTTACTTTTCAAGTACCCTGGAGAAAGAGGATCAATAAGTATAGAGAACAAAGCATTAAGTAATCGAAGCTGTCTACGCTGTCGAATTGGAAGCCACTTAATTTGGCGACGATAAGATGAGACATGGTCGAATTTTCGTAGACAGAAAATGAAACGGATGGAATAATTTATCAAACGTTCTAGTTTGTTTAATAGATCCTCACTGATGTCAGAGTAGCACACATCACCATAATCTATGATGGGCAGAACTAAGGCCTGTACTAAATACTTTTTGGTATTGATAGGTAGAAAGTTTCTGAGTCTGTTAAGAGACCGCAAAGTTGCAAAAGTTGCCCGGCTGACTTCGTTTACTTGTGTAGTCCAGCTGAGAGTGGAATCAATGTAGAAGCCAAGGTTTTTAACCACGGGAGAGAAGGGTATGATAGAACTCCCAAGAGTTACATGCGGAGCTGAGTCCAGGTCCACTTTAGCAAGTTGCCGAGGACTACCAATGACAATGGCTTGACATTTCGCCGGATTAACTTGAATACCAAATTTTTGTGACCATAACAAAATATTATTGAGATTTCGGTTGATTTTGTTAACACCACTATCTAAATCAATTATTTCGGTCTGCGCATAAATCTGCAAGTCGTCAGCATACAAGTGAAAAGAGCAGTCAAGATAATAGGTCAGATAATTTATAAAGACTGAGAATAATAATGGGGATAGAATTCCACCTTGTGGTACGCCAGTACATAAATCTGCCCAGTCAGAAAGCGAACGGTTAAATCTAACAGCTTGTTGACAGCTTAACAGCTTGAACTTTGTGTCAATAAACAAATAAATGAATTAAAAATTTAATTTAATTTGACATTTTTCATCATAAATATATTTTACGGTATAGGATATTCATTTTTAAAAAATATTTTGCTTTTTATTGAATAAATTCTGTTTTTTTTCAAAATTCGGCTACAAAGTAAAAAGTTACTATACTGTATACCCAGTATAGTACTCTAAATTCTTTGGTTAAAACTCCATAGCTTTACTTAACTACATGATCAGTAATTTATTAGTTGCAAACATAATAACATGCGTTTAGTTTATAAGCGAGTAGGTTTGATTTTTTTTTCTTATTAAGCCTCTATTGTATCCAAGTTGATGAGTGAAATAAATGTATTAGGTATATCATAATTTGGCAAATTGAAAGCTACATAACATAGCCCAGAGTCGACGAATACATGCATATGAAATATATTATGTCAATATTCATTGGGCTAGTTCAACTGATCACCTACTTAAAAATAAAAATATGTCTAAGAAGTTTTATCGTTTATTTTGCAAAATTGTGTTCAATTGGATAGTGTTTTTTCTACAGCAGCCGACCATGTTATCTTAGCGGAGTCTACAAGATTAATGATAATGGGTTCACAAGGCGAGCGTCGTGGCCGGAGGCGAAAGGAAAATATTAATTCTGCCCAGTTAAAGAAATTAACTTAGGTGAGCTCCTTGAGTTACGAATCAAGTTCGCTTTCAAACTGTATCTCTAATTCACTTTTATTGTGCCATTGAAGAACGTAATTGCGAGAAAAGTACCAAGAAAGTATTTTATAATGTCAGATTTAAATTTCTATTCAAGAAATTTTTTATGTAAATTAATTGGGGTTGTGAGCTGAGGTCATAAAAATTTTAGTGTTGAGTGATTTTTAATGAATTTCAATCATTATTGGGTATAATAATTTATCAACAACGCGTCACTGTCTTTACTCCAAATTCTTTTACAGATTAAATATACTTTTCATTCTTGCTGGTTTTGTTAGGCATGGTTATAATACAATGGAATTAAAAACTATGTTTTCTTTAAATATAGTGTAATTAAGCATTTAAATTTCAGAATATGTTGGACTTGAAACATAGATCTACTTTACTAAGCTATAACCTATCATTTTAGTACCAAGAATAAACTGCATACAAAATAATTTGACTCGTGTTTTTGGAATAAGCTACTACGTAACTACTTGTTTACATTAATTAGAGCTAGTTAATTAATAGCGACAAATTGCTTTTATTATTATAATGTTTACTTACTTGCTCATAGCTAATATTTGACTGACAACTCACGAAACTAAAATCGAAGTGCGAAATATGGATATGATATAGGTACATATCTATGTATGTATGTAGTTAGGCAACGCGTGACTAAACTTTAGAGATAAAAAATATATAAAATATAACAGTATTCCAAGCGGTAAGGTAAAGATAAATAATCAATCTGTTACAGACTTCAAGAACTGGATTTCAAGGCAGTGAAGGTATATATTTTATATTTTTATGATGGACATAAGGGTAGAGATGCCATCACAAATTCTTTATATCTCTAAAACGTATTTTTTTCTTTGAAATTGGTTTTATTTTGTGTTAAGTTTTTCACACTTTTAATGTTTCCTACTCGGCGTACGAAATTTAATATTATCATAACTATACTAAATTACTATATTCGTGCTGTTTGTTAAGGACTTAGGAAGGTAAGTATGTAAATCACTCTAACAATGGTTTGTCTTCTCATAGTTAAGAGGATTTTGCTTGGTAGCAGCTCTAATTTTCATGATCACAGCAATTTCTATTAGGTACAAAGTAATAATTGGGTTTCTGCCACAAAGGTTTGGATGGCCATACAATCATATAGTGACCATATTAGTCTTCTATAGTGCGTATTAGTACGGAAAAAAACGGTTAGGTATATGAAGAATAATTAATTGAGAACGCGTATAACTTTTAACGTAGTCATCGTCGCAAATCGTACCCGGTAGAAAACTGTTAAGTGTTTGTTGTTATTCTATCTAGAAGAAATCCTACTAAGTAAATAAAACAAGTACAAAACAATAAATAGAAATTATGCTTAGAACCTCTTCTAGTATAGTGTTGTCAGTGGCTCAATAATTTTATTCCAACATTTATAAATTCGATTTTATAGGCCAAATATTTAAAGTAATTTACTCTCGGAGACTTCACAGGCTTTAAACGTCAACATCCAATTTTAAATTTCGATTTGATCACCCGTGGTGTAGTAATTACTAGTCCAATATTTTTTTTATTAAATAAAAGTAGCAAAAGAGCAAGTAGGCTAGTTAAGCTTAGTTAAGCTAGTTAAGTGGTCACTGCGACCCATGGAGACACACTAAATTGCTTCACGGTAGAATTGGATATGGCGATAGCACTTTCTCGCCAAACAAAAAAAAATGTTAAAGAATTTTTTTTTTATTGAATAAAATTAGCAAACGAGCGTGCAGGCCACCTTGTGTTAAATAGTCACTGCAATCCATGGACATCCACTTGCAACTTCAGGCAGTATCTTAGTACCTGAAATCGCAAATAGATGCGTTGTTACTTCTGAGGACTGAGATGGTCGCCTCGTATTTATTGAATTCATGCATCCACACCCTCTTTCCGAAATATAATACATTGTTTCACGGTAGATTTGGGTGTGGCGGTGGTATTTCCCCGGGCAGCAGCCTGCCAACTATCAAAAATCCGAAACTTATAATAAAACTCATAGGAAATTATATCATGTCGTGTTACGAGTAGAATGTAAAAGAGTTAATAAGGAACTATCTCATTTTAATTGCAACTTATGGTCACTTTACATGCTTACTTATTATACGAGTTTTCCATTTACGTATAAGCCCTCTCGCTGTCCTCACATCGCATCCTGTTAACCTCGTATGCACTTTTTTCTTTCAATTAATCTAAGCACTAGGCTTTCCGGGTTTCGCAGTCGTGGACTGAAGGATATTTGCATCGAGATTAGTCATCATAACATGACGTATTTTTGATTGACATTATGCTGGTAAGTATACATTTTTTACTCAATGTTAACTATTCAATGCAATGCAAACAATTAATATTTACGTATTTTGAAATTCAAGAATAGTTAATTATGCAATAAAACTTATTGATATGTGAATTAGTTTTCACGATTTTAATTAAGATTACTTTGGCATTTAATAGCCTAACATTCTACACGTATACGAAGTGTAGTGACTTTTTCATGTGTAGTATAACTTATAGTATGTATAGTATAATTTATACCAACAAATGAATTATAGTTAATATCTGTTTTCGTATGACTTTGACTTATGTGCCGTTGCGCTTAGAGTTATTTTTGAATTTTTATGTAGGTACGTTTCCTAGACGCGTTCTTTTGTTAATTCGTGACAAAGTGACATATAGTGGTAGCAAGTATAATAAATGGTCAACTGGCACGATAACTACCTACTCGTTAATGGCTAGATCATGTCACGAACGTGCTCTTTTGTCACAATCGACTGACAGTTTATGTTATGAGCAATTTTTTTCCTATATAAAGAGCGAAACATATAAGCATTTTGGCCAATTTATGCGGTTTTAAGAGCTCTTAGAAACCTACGTTGAATCTGATTTAACTTCCCTCTGAGGTATTCACACTAGGCTACGACATGGGGTTTTTCAAAAAAGACATAAAAAAGCGCTTCAAGACCTTCAACGCAAGGGCAACCCCTCTGCTGTTGCAAATGTTTATAAGCGACGGTGACCACTTACCATTTTGTCAGTCCTTTTATGTAAAAATACCTGCTTTGTTTTCTATTGGAAGGATTTGATTTGAAGGATTGGAATTATTTGCCTTAGTTGCGTCTGATCTGTTTTTACTACTTATTCGTGAGCTGCGGTGGAAACACGGTATTAATGAATTGGTTTATGTTATAGGCGGTAACTTACAAATTACTCTGATAAAATGATCAGTGGTTGTTAGGTATAGAAAAGCTTTGCTACATAAACACATCACTTATTAAAGCGGAATAATTAATATTGTAACCTATACAATTATAATATTAATTATTCCATTTTCATGCCTGTAATTTTCTAATTGTTTCAAACAATTTTGCAAAATACGATAGTGTTCGTAATTATTACGAAATTAGTTATATGAGAATGTAAACTGAACGATCGGTAATTAAATTAATTTAGTGTGAATTTCACTTTGACAATATTTGGATGTGATTGTTTAATTTAGCCCGTTGTTTATAGACTGCCAATTCTAACACTAATGACGCAGATTACAAAATGTACAGACGTACGTATAACAAGCTGGATTAAACATAAGTCTCACTATGATTGTATATACAATTGTGATTGTAAATGAGTGATGATGAATTTATTTTCTATCCATCCATCAGCCTTTAGTTGTCCACTGCTGGACATAGGCTTCCCCTAGTTGGCGCCACTCCGTTCGGTCCTATTATCGAGCTAATTAGCTATACACGCTTCGCTGTGTTTTTGACTTCAATCAGCAACCCATCATAGTCCCACTGCTGGGCACGGATCTCCCCTCTCGAATGAGAAGGATTTAGGCCACAGTCCACCACGCTGGCCAAGTGTGAGTTGGTGGACTTCACATGCTTTCCGAGATTTTTTTTTTAAACTCAAGCATGCAGGTTTCATCACGATGTTTTCCTTCACCGAAGAGCAAATGATAATTATTGAAATAATACGCACATAATATCGAAAAATTAGAGGTCCGTGCGGGGATCGAACCCGGACCTACCGGAATGGTAGGCCGAAATTCAACCACTAGGCTATCACTGCTCATTGCATTTGCAACGCATTGCTACTCCTCTGGTATTAGTTATGTCTTACGCCACGGTGACCACATACCATCAACTACTCCATCAGTTCGCTTTCCAGTTGTATTTATAAAAAGCTCGAGTTGTAAATCAAGATTTATTTGTGATCTTATAAAAATAGAGTCCTGTCATAAATACTCGTTCGTCATGTCTCGGAAGGCGCGCTTTCCTTAAGAATATCATTACGTAGCAGCATGGAGCCGACATTTTGATCTGCGTTTGCTATCTCGAAGGTAATTACGAAATAAATTACCTCTGGGACACAATTTCGTTTTGCTTGTAATCATTTGCGACCTAGCTCCGGTAATCTAAGGTTTACTATATGTAATATAGGTAAAAGTATTTTACCCGACAAAGATGGCGATTCGTGGATGGATTTCGGCCTAACGTTCCGGTGCGTTTAGGTTTAGTCCCTCATTGATAATGGGTTGGTGTTGACGTTGATGTTGTCAACAAAAGGCGTTTGATATCGTCGGATAAATATGGATAAGTAATCGACAATAATAACTGTTAGGGTTAAGTTAATTTAGAATCATTTTGTGATAAAAAGAGTTGTTTATTTGACTGCAAAGGCATTATTCTTTGTGTTGGTGGTGAATATCCATTCACTCATCTGTTAATTCATTCATTCGTTCTATTCATTCACCTCTTCGGCGAACATGAAGTTTGCCGACAGTCTGCTCGGAAGTCTCGTTGGAAATAACGCGCAAGTGAAATAAAATGTATAAAGTGGGGTGTGTTAATGTTCCGTTGGGGCAGGAACAGGTCAGTAACAACTTATTGGTTTGAAAATATAGGTGTATGGGATAATAAAGATAGAATATGTAATTAATAATAATTATGATATATGTATACAGGCAGATTTTGTGAATAGTTTCTAGACGAGCAATACTAAATTATACCCAATAAATGTATTTCATCTTGTAAAAAATAGTTTAATTAACGTTACCCTAATAAACCATGTGTTAAAATTTTTGGAATTATGTGTTAATGTTTATTATGCAGTATCGACAAAAATAAACGTTTTCTTTAAAGGCACTATCCAAACAGCTTGCGTAGAGATCTTTGTTTCAAAATGTAACAAAAAATATTTGATACAAATTTAGATATCACGGACTAATCCAATGTTATTAACATCCACGTTGAAATGAAGCCTTCATTCCTTCAGAGATTACAAAGGAGCATCCTACAACAGAGGCACAAAGCTGTTACAACGTTGCCCTTAACGAGCATTGTCGTCTGTTGTGAGCTGTGCCGCGGCTTTGTGCTGACGTCATTATGTAAATTGAGGTCACTGAACTTTGCATCGGAATTAATTATGCCTGTGCCTTTTTGTATTGGAGTCAGAAATCAGTTTTAGGTGTGTTGAGAACTTATTTGTTAATAGACGGTACGCTCTATGCTCTGTGAAAGTAGTATCGTTACAGCTGTGTGTACAGCTGTTTTGACTGGCCTCGTGGTCTAGTAGTTAGCGAACCTGTCTGCTAAACGCGAGGTCGTGGGTTCGATCCCCACCTAGAACAAATGTTTATGTGATGAGCATGACTATTTGTTCTGTGTCTGGGTGTAAAAAAAAAATATTTATTTAAGTATGTATTTACAAAATATATATATATGTATATATGTTTGTTTATCAGTTGTCTGGTTACCATATCACAGGCCTAGCTGCCTAGTTTGAGATCAGATGACCGTGTGTGAGTTGTCCCAAGATAATTATTTATATTTTATTTATAAAATATTATTTATAAATTTATTTTGTAGCCTGAGGTAGGACTAAAATATTGTCCAAGTTTGATCAAGATGTCTCTGCAGACAGCATTTGACACCAGGTGGCTTGCATATTTGTATAAAGAAATGATACTGGTATTCTGTCCAGTATGAGATGGTTGAACGGTGCCATAGGACGGATTCAAGGTTGATTTTCCTTTCCTGAAGAATAAGTCACTAAAACTAAACAAAACTAAAAAAAAAAAAAATTTAACAGTTCGGCTTTAATTTTGAGATGGTACAACAGCGTGCAAGGGGAGATCATTTTCCATCCATCACCTTTTATATATCCACTGATAGGCTACCTCTAGTTGGCGCCACTCCGTCCGTTCCTGCACCCTCTGACTCCAGCGAAGAGGGTAGATCTGCCAACAGTGAAGACAGATAAAAACACACTGGGCAACAATTTAAAATATTCACTCAAGCTTGCAAATTTATGTAATAACTGCTCTCGTAACCAGTTACAAAGGTGCCGATAAAAATGACAAAAAACAGCTGTTTGATAGAGTTTGCGTCGTTAACATATTCTATGCAATTTTATTGAACGCTGCACTGTTACAACATATGACACATTTTCCAATAAGAACACACAAAAACACATTGTTATAGTGTGTCCATTCTTGTTTCTACGCCACTGCCTTTTATAAAATACTGCCGCAGGTAGCTGGAAAACGTTGTCTATTCCACATTTAAATTTTCCCTTTCAAAGGCGTGAAACGCCGCGCCGCAAGTATTCGAGAGTGAAATATTTGAAAATTGTTTCGCGCGTCCGCCATTTTGTGTACGCAGCCATTTTGTTCAATTTTTAGAGTGAGGACTCTAACTAACTTACATTTAATAAAATATTTTTACTATCAAAGTCGGCAAGTCATTGTAGATTTTTACTATGTAAGACATTTCATTTAAGGTTATTAATTTAAACACTGTTTGCCCTTTTGATCAAGGGAGATATAGGGCGTTATAGGTCTCTGAATTGGAAAAAAAACCATAAGGTACCATCCAACAACTGACAATTCATTAGTACACAGACCACCTCATTTTGAGCATCTGTAATTCTCTACCACCCAAAATACTTATAGGTAGATTTTCTTGTTAAAAATATTTCAAGTAACGTCTCAAGTAGAAATCTGTATGTCCTTTATAGAATCGTAAATTACCATTTGATCATGTGATGATCTTTAGCAAAGTTGTTGTGCATGAGCCCATCAAGGGTTCTGAGTTGGTACGGCCAATTTTCGACAGATGGCGCCACTGTCATTCCAATGAATTGCCGTGACAGTTAATGAACAGTATTAATCCTTATCC
>DWNH01001240.1:0-11847 GCA_018249895.1 Tiana niger
CTGCCCCGTTCAACCGATTGTCCTTTATCCGAATTTCTAAATTGCACCCGGGCGAAGCCGGGGCGGGTCACTAGTCTGCAATAAAATAGATAGTCAGATAAGTGATTGACAAAAAATATTATAGATAATAAATGAAATCTAAATATCATGATACTCATCTCTTATGTTCTGCAGCCAAAAAGTCATAAAAAAGTGGCGCAAAACAAACATACATATTTACGTTATTCTTTTCTGTGACGCGCTGTCGGAACTGAACGGAGGTATCTGCCTCGGAGCAGGCAACAAACACGCCACCCTTTATGCATGTGTGGGTGCGCGTAAACGAAGTATTTTGTAAGGTACTTTGGTGACCGGCATTGTCATCTGACTGGGAATACCCGCCTTGAAACGAAAAAAAAATTGAAAAATGCTAGGCCCCCTAACCACAATGTACCTAGATACTTATATTGGGAGCTTTTATACCCAGAGAAATTTTCTTTGTTACTGCTTTTGTATAATACAAATGCAGTTTGTCAACCACACCTTTGGACCATACTACTGGGGTATCATTTACATTTTTTTGGTAACCACTTCCCTGTGATGTGTAACGCGTAGTAAAACAATTTATTTTTTAATTTTTAATGATAAATAAATAACATGCTGAATTTAGTTTCATAAAGGATTCGTAAAACGTCATTGCATCGTTGCACCATTTACCATAAAAATAACTAAATTATTAAAAAAACTAGAAATGTTGTATAATAGGAATTCATATAGTATATATATCGATAAATGTTATGCATTTATCGATATCAATTATTTGTATTAGAACTTCATTACGGTAGTGTTACCAAAAAAGTTTTAAACGACACCCCAGTGGTGTGGTCGTGTGGTGTTAATACACGCAGAATGTTCAGCGTTCCGTAAAATGTGCCTTTATTAAAAAAATCATACAATACATACAAAACTGACCATATATTCAGTAGGTACTTCAGAATAAAAAACCTCAACAACGGATCAATAAAACAAAGGTTAATCAAAAAAAGTTTATTTCGCAAACAAGTAATTTTTAATGACTATGCCAGAAATAAATGGTGTAGCAGAATCAAATTCATCTACAATTTAGCACTAGTTGCTTTCCAAGCTTTATCGATCTTAAACTTATATGTTAAAGACTTTAAACTTAAAATACATATCACAACATCAATGTTAATGTTTGTCTGTTTCAGTAATCGATAGTTTCTTTCAATAACTAATATTTAAGACCTTAAATCACTTCATTGGCTACAGAGTGTGTATCCAGTAGATGGATAAGACACAACACACTAAGGCGCTGCCCAAGTGTAAACACTTTGTTACAGACACGGCACACCGTACGAAACCGTAGTTGGCGTGTCCGGTAATGGCAATCGCACACAGTCGCCGCTCAGCCGTTACTAACATGGCACACCACACGGAACCGCAGTTTGGTGTGCCCGCTAGTGGCAATCGCACACAGTCGACAGTTACCTATTACAGACACGTCACACTTCACGAAACCGTAGTTGATGCTCGATAGCGACAATCGGACTCAGTCGCCGGTGGTCTGTTATCGAAATCTTCAACGGACTACTTTTACTTTCGAGTTACATCCACCGACAACACTGGCGGTCTTTATATGGCAACTCATGACACAACGCGCATCGAGGCTAATTAAGACTAGAACATTTGTTTCGTAAAATTAAACTGCAACTGGACCCAAATAGTTTCTATTCCTGCACAGGGAGTGGGTGACTTCATATTGATTATATGAAAATAAAATATTCCCTGGTAGTTGTACTCCACACAAAACATAAGTGTCTACGTTTGCGCAGCGCCTAATACTTGAACTCGTGGAGTGATTAGACCGAATATACACTATGTGTCAAAAGAAAGTTTATATTGAATACGAGTATACCCTTTTTAGAAAAATATGTTTAATCATTAAATTAGGCTATTTAGGAAAGACGTAGACAATTAATCGAACAATAAAATGTCTTGTAGATTTAAAAGATAGCTCCATAGGATATTATAGAGGATGAATCAGGACTGCATGGAGCCCGAGGAGGGAATTAATTTCAATCTATTTTGGAATGATAGGAATGTTTGGCGATTTATTTTAGTGACGGAAATATTTAATTCAAATTGATAATTCAAATATTTCAGAATTATTTAAGCGCTATCGTCGCCGAATGAACGTTTTTGTAAAACACTCTATAGAGACTGAATTCCCAAGAGCCAGCGCGGTACCGAATACCTGCCCCAGCCCTCGGATTCGTTGCGTTCACGCATTATGATAAATATAAATTTTCTTTTGAGACACCTTGTATATATTTATAATAATTATATAGTATATAATTTTAATTCAACTCGAAAAAAGAGAAATCGTTAAAAGCTCAAAAGAAATAAAGCGTTTAAAATCCCGCGATCACGACTGAAGTAAAAGAGATCAACTGAGAAACTTCAATCTACATACTTCAGACAAATGTTCAAACATGAAACTCATATTTAATTACGAAAAACCGGTAAACGAAGTGATTTTGATATATGTACTTGAATAGGTTAAGAGTACCAACTCCAAGAAAAGCAACAAAATTAAATATATACGGAAAATTAACTATATTATCAAGGACGGAAGAAACTTACACTGGCAACATTATAACCAGACATGAACTCAGTAGAAAAGAATCATGCAATGATGTCAGTAAAAAAAGTTTCAGTACCCATTCCAAAATCGAAAAATGAGGTTGATGAATTAAATCTGTCAAATTATTAAAAAAAACGATCGATCCCTTTAACATCTTACTTAATACCTTAGAGCTAACAAGCATGTAAGTATACTAATAACTTTTAATCATCTACCACTTACATACATGCTTTAATATGACATTGATTATATTATTAAAAGTTATACATTACTATGAATAAAAAAATGTTTGTTATAAGTGTTACTCAAGAACTAGGATTATAAAGAATATCAGTACCTTAAATTAACTGCATCCAAATAAGACTTAAAGCGCCAGTACCTACAAGGTAATGAGATCAAAAAAACGGACATTTTCATATATAAATTATAGTTATGCTGAAAATAATCTTTCAGATTTCCCGTCTTCAGGTAACATTTATATTAAATCTTTAGTGTAACTAGATAAACAGAAAAAAACTTAGAACTAAAAAAAACGAGTGTGCTTCAGACCAAACGACTGAAGTAAAACTTCTTTAGCTCCATCTACAATTATATTAATATTCTACAAATATTTAAATTTATTATCGGTTTTCATTGATAAATTCATATTTTTGAATAGATTTTTTATTTTATTCATTATCGGATACATCAGTTATCAGTTAGTTGATTGTAAGACCGAGACAATACGCTTATGGTATGAAAAATAAGTTACATAGGTATATTTTCGATTGAAAATTAGAAAGATATCTAGAGAAAACTGTATCGATTGTTGTTCCATGTCTTATATTTAGTCTGTGTGTCACTTTCTATCACAATTGGTTATTATTCATCCGAAAATTCACATATGAACTTTAAAATGAATGTACAATTTTATTCACTTTAAACGTAGAATATTTAATGTATTGAACAAAATATTAATTTATAATGTTGTTCAAGAACGAAAGGAAATTACGAAGTACTTAATCAAGAAATCACCGTTCGCGTAACGAAAGAACATGTGCGCGCGCACTGCTCTCTCTTGCTCCTACAGTGCGATACAGACAATAGGCCTGCACTACGTCTTAGATATACGAAACGGAACTGGCGGTAAGAGAAAGAGAGAAAGAAAATGTGCGCTCGCACCTCTCTCTCTCTTGCCCCTACAGTAATATACGAAACGTAACTCTCTCTTTCTATCTTCACTAACTTATATCTCCCTCGCAACATACATTCGCCTCGCCCGATCACAATTTTCGTAACGCTCTCGTCACGCTTTTACCAGCTTACTCCCCAAGCCAAGCGTGCGTAAAGAAGTTTTACTTCAAAAACTATTTAATGGTTTAAAAGAGTACCTACTTAGTATGTTGTCCTTAATCTAAGTAAGAAATATTTCGCTAAAATATATAAATATAAAAATATAAGAAGATAAAGTCCATAATATAAAAAGATTCATCCCTAAACCTCCGCACATCGCTGTATCACATCAACCATACAAGATCCAGTCACACCTCACTCCTTTATCGTAGTAATTTGTATAAGGCATTCCTAACACCACTCATTACCCTACATAAACTCCTACAATACAATAAACGCTACATCGTAGTTTTAAGCAACTACCCCCTCCCAATGATACTTTTACCCTTTTTTCCAATACCTTAAATTTTTAAATCATAAAAACGAATCAGTCAAATAAATAATCAGAGGAAAATTACGATATCGTCTTCAATCCTCAATTAATTTTATTACAGCCGACTAAAAATGTTTTTTTTTATTAGGATCTCCTTTACCATTGTATATCTTCACCTATAAAACCCGTTAAATATTAATACAGCAAAAAGCGGAGGGATTCTCACCGGATAATTACAGTAGTTTTAAAAGGATATAAATAAATATGTATAAAGTAACAATAAAAAAAGTCACAAATATTTCTTACTATCGCACTGCAAGACGACGATGCCACATTAAATCGTTAAGAACTACCATTGGAGCAAAAAATTCTATTACACATTTATTTCAAAGTTAAATATAGGAAATACTACGGAAAGTGCTTAGTATAGATAAAATATACGAAATACAGTCCCATTATACTAATAAATCGTGATACACAATTCCAAAACCGGTGGCTTGCCAATTATTACAACGTCACTGGTATCGATGGCTCCTATGTATATAATCGTATGTATGTATGTAGGTAATGCAAATTTTACAGGTCACCGCTTTTTTCTTTTGTTGAGATTCAAGTTTAAAAAATCATTACTTATTTTTTCTTATGTTTTATTATTTCTTGACCTTCAAATTAACACAGTCAATAGTAGGTACCCATAACATTAACACATGAAAAATACAAATTTGTGAAATAACGTTATTTTTACGTAGGAACCATCCAGTTCTGTGCAATGTAAATACAGTAATTGGTATGCTTATTACGACCGACAGTCTTGTGTATCACCGGGGCCCAATGCTAACAATAATGCACTAAGACACACATTAGGCTTAAGTGTATCGTTACTCGCGCAGATAAATTATGGATGGAATCCAGTTTAACAGAAATAATCGTAGAAAAATCTATATATTTAGAATACACAAATACAGATATGAACATAGAAAACAGTACCAGAAGACAGTAGGAACAGAATACATTCCCCAAGTAATAAATACACTAAACTTCGCCTATTAAATAATGACAAAACAGAATTTTATACGATTAAATTAGTATCTCTTAACGCGTAATAAATATACTGACCGAATTTGATATAAGAACAGCTTTCCCAATCTACCTGCGCGGGTATACGTTATGTCTAAATACATTGAATATGGGTATAAATACGAATATATTGACACGAAATACATTGACAACTACTAATAATGATATAGATCAATACAATGGAAATATTCTTATAACTAGGTTACTCTTATAATACGTCATAATAGGAGACATACTAAATGAATACAACATATATGAGGGGTATAAATAGATGCCAAAGCGCTTCAATCCCACTTGAAGGTATTTTTAAGTATTTTAATTCCTTTTCTACTTCTCTTTGGTTTAGTTCGATAAATAAAGTAAGTGATCTTACTTTACCGCTTCCGTCCTATTCAAAATACCATGACAACTGACAAGCGACGCAGCAAGATATAGGTAGATATACATAGATAGCTGATATAGGTACCTACTCACATTATTTTACACAACACTTCTTTTCAATCTTTGAACCTAAAAAATGTCTGCATAACTTATAGATTTGTTAAGCAAGTTCAATATTAAATATATAAGTAAATAATATATACTCATCACACAAACATTTGTTCTGGGTGGGGATCGAACCCACGACCTCCCGTTTAGCAGTCAGGCTAACCACAAGGAGATGCAGAATAGCCTTTATTCAATTTTCAATGTTTTTTTTTATAAATTCTACACGGATTTTTCACTATAACATACAATTTAATTAAGATATGCCATTTATGTCCAGTATCACGAATTGATTATATTTTAATTAAGACCAATTTAAGAATGTGGATAGAACTTTTATACAATTTATACCGCTCATATATACTTACTTAACAAATTAAATGAAAATCAGAGACAAAATTTGCGACTCATCACGGACGACATAATGTTGTCCTCACATCAAAATAGGATTTTCATAAAAGCTTTAAAATACGGATATTTCTCACCAAACTAACGTCGTCATGAATTGAGATAAACGGCAAGAAAAACATTTTAGTATGTATCAGAATCTACAAACATTTAGAAAAGTGAGACTTGCAACTAAGCTTAAAATTTCCAGTGACCAAGTTTCATGTCGAATCTTTTACCTCTTTTAGGCATTATAAGACGTTCAATAATATTTATTTAACGTCATAAAATTCCTAAAAGCTTGATTAAAACCGGTATCCAACTATTAAAGACATAAAATATCAATAAATTGTCAAATCAAGACAAGTTAAAAAACTTGTAGAGAAGTCGTTTTAAAATTTGTAAACTATAATCACATCCGATGGCAATTTTTAAAATCATCTCGTAACCCATGCCTACAATGAAAAAAAGTAATGACAGTAAAAACATATTTAAAATGGGTGGATGTGTTGTTGTAATGTCCATATTGATTCACGTAAAGATACATGAGTTTCTTTAACTTTCCAAGTAAACACACTATCGAAAACATGCGGTGTTATAATTTCCCTACGTATTACATATTACATTCATAATAAGTTCGAGGCCGTGTTAATTGCTATACGTGTAATTTTGGGCGTAATATCTGATGAATGCAGCTGCTAATGAAATTATGCAGCAGTAGGTATGTGTATTATGAAATAGTAAAGTAACTATAGCGATGGCTAACTACGAGTAAGTGACGATCACTATCATTGACCGTATCTTAGTTTGACTCGAACCAATCATAAACAGGACATGCGTGTTATCAAGATATGCTGCTCTTATTTTTTCTTTTGTAAATTTCTTTTATTTAGTCGACCTCCTCAGATATTGACGGTGGACAGACTATATTGATATTTCCTTCAACTTCTTCGTTATCATCCTCATCACCCTCGTCATCGCCATCGACATCATCTTCGTCGTCGCCGTCGTCATCATTGTCTTCATCGTCGTCATCGCCTTCATCGCCATCGTCTTCATCGTCACCGTCATGATCTTCATCGTCGTTGTCGTCGTCTCCATCGTCCCCCTCACCATCATCCTCAGCATCGTTTTGTCCTTCGTCTTGTCCATCGTCATCCTCGTCACTAAGTCGACCATTGTAATAAATCTGGTCATCGCCGTCCTCTTCATAGTCATCTATATTGAATCGCCGCCGTTGTTCCTCATCGCTGTCGGGCGGCGCTTCATTCTCAACATTCTGCGCTCTCTGGCCAGGCCCATGCGGCATAAATTCACTTTGTTGTGAGGCACGGTTCTCTTCATTTTCGATTATTATATCATCATCTGTTTCATCAGTTATATCCCCTGATACCCCTGGAGGACGTAATTCCTGCGTCAATTGAGGGGTTCCCGTAGGATAGATACAAGATCCTGTAATGATAAAAAGTTCATCGCTATCGTCAGAGTCGGTTTCTCCATGGCCCGTTACCCGAGCAGAAAAGAAAGCTGCGTCTTGAGGATTTAGACGGGCATATATGCCATCTACATGCGGATTATACCCTTCTGCAGTAATTCCGCTAGCTCCTTGCATAATCTCCTGATACATATCAATTTCGTCAGCTTCTTCAGGGTACATCTCCTGATACAAAGCCGCAAAGGCCAGGACTTCATCAGGTACAGAAGCCAAAGGAGACATGCTCTGCTGATGGGTCAGAGGTTCTAATGCCTCGAACATAGCAATGTGTTGAGGTGTTCCATCCACGATCTCTTCCTCGGATTCAGATTCCGAAGGGAAAGGAAAGTGTAGCATAGGCGCAGGCTCAGGTATCAAATCCAGACGAAGAGCTCGCGGGATATCTTGTATCATGCTGCAATGTTCGCAAAAATATACAGTATCAGTAAAGTTATTTAAAAAATATATAATCTGTTAAATACTAAGGAAGAAATTCTAGGTTTATTAGAATGATCCTCGTAGCTCACCAACGCCCTTTTCTTAAATAAGTACCGAGCACCGATGAAAATTAATATAAGAATGTTACTAAAGACAACGGCCAGTAAGTAAGTTATAATACGTATTGTTACATATCTTTTCATCAAGTGAGATTTTTTTCTCTGCATCAAAAGTTGTACGCAACCTAACGAGTGGTATTTTTACAAATAACCCTAAATCCCACTATAATCTACTCTATCAGTGCTTTACATTGCTTGCAAGGTATAATGCAATAAGGTGGTATAACGGACAGAAGGGAGCAGCTAAGCAGATATAACAGCAAATTTGTGAAGCATAGATTTGTGTAACTTAAAAGTTACCAAAGCACATGCACATTTCCAATAAAAACACTATACCGAGTAGGATATATAAAGAAAACTATAAGTATATATAAGTTCACTAGGCTTCATAAAACCTGGGGATTTCGTGAGCGTCACTGATCGACGACCTTAGTCACTTTCAGGGTCTCGCCTCCTATTTTGCCAGAAGAAACTGATGATAATGAACAAATGGGGTCCCCATTTAGTAATTTTGCCATGACAATATAATTCGCCGCTGAGCAAGCGTATCATTCAATATTCACACAACAATCTTGAGTCACTTTTAACCAAGGGACCAAACAAAATTGGCTCAACGCAAATCCTAACACGTACAATATGTAGGTATTAGGATCTTCAATATGACCCATAGTTTAGATATCAATTTAAATTATTATTTTCAGGAAATCTGGTGCAGATTTACAATAAGTAATATGTCGTTTCATTAATCGTATTACTGTCCCGTCACTGGGTACGGACGACAAGACGAGACATAGAGAGCCTTGATTAAAACGATCATACAAGCAAACACATCGAAGCCTGTAAACTCTAGACGCAACGTTAAAAGCGCGTAAGGGGAAATATGACGATCTAGCCCAGGGATTCCCAAAGCCGTCGATATCGACATACACGAAAACTGCAAACTTTTTAAATTGGTAAGTATTTTGTATAAATAGGGAAAAACGAGACAATATTTTTAAGTTATTTGACTACGGGGTGTGAGGTATCGGTTAATTTTGGAAAAGGGGTCTCTTGCCCAAAATTGTTTGGGAATTCTTCTAGACTTTAGACACCTGCCGCTGTCGGAGGGTCGAAATTTGAGATGCTTCATTTTGAAGGGTCTGTCTCGTAGTCCGCATGTAGCCATGTATTAGAGGTGATGGCTATAGGGTATGCATTGGATTGGTACTCTGGGTACTCCCTGATAGAACAGGCCTAACAACTTGTCTGTAAACTAACGCCAAACGATTGGATCAAAACGAGGATGTATGATAGCATCTGTTTAACTCTGTAACGTGGCGTCTAACTCCTAATGGTAAAGCGTAGACAGGAAACGGTTTTGACAAAGGCTACTTCATTTCACAATGGAGTTATGACACTCCTAAACGTTAAATAAGAACTCGTCATTAGCGGTTAAATTGTTTTATGCTTAGGTATTTGTGTAAATACTAAACAGGTACAGTTCGTTGTCTTTATAAATCCACAGTACTTCAAATATTACCTACTTGACACTTCAAAAGCAAATGAAAATATTTCAAAAGCAAAAATTACATTCGTGCTTAATTTTTTTTCGTGCATTATGTGCATTCGAATTATAAAAAAAGAATTAACTGCTAATTATTTTTTATTATAAATTTAAAGAATCACTCTGCGCTGAATTTGTGTTTGTTCAACAATTACCGTTAAAATTTTCATACGGTATTCACCAATAAAAAAGTAAATTATAGATACCTACGTATTACATGGGCATAGGTTATCATTTTTCCTTTCGGTGTGATTATATTCGTGAACCAAGTCTGAACAAATCTACAGTCCTTTATGTCTCATATTCTCCAGTCTGACAGTACCATTTAACATTTTAAAAAATTACAGACTTGCAAACGCACAATATTTGAGCTACTTGGATGTAAATATGGATAACTAGTTTTATTTAAAGTTACGGCTTACGAGACTTGAGAGCTATAATGAAATCCGGCATTACGACGTAAATTACCTAAATAGATCGATAATAGAATAGTTAGAAAACACTACACAATATCTACATTATTTTATCATTAACTAAACCCCCAACTGTACTAATTGCTATATGTAATGGACAGGCGTTTTTTGTTGTTTCTAAATTGCGCTTGTATAGTGGAAGTCTGAACTTAGATCTTTTAGAATGATTAGAAGACTCATAAAATGTATTACGAATATAAGACAAAATTAATGCTTTTACTCATACATAGGCTTATAAAGGCTGTTGTATATCACATGGGAAAGTATCATCAATTTTTGAATTTAAATAAATCTGAATTATCTTATTTTTCAGCTATCCCTCTTCTAGTATGCAATTATAAATATAAAGTAAAACGTCCAATAGTTTACAAGATTCTTGGTAAAATACTTGGCACTCAATAAAGGAGGTCATTAAATGTTTATCTAGTCTTTATCAGGAAGTGATATTTTTATTATACATATATAACTCATTTTCAAATTACTATAATACCTTCAAATTTAAAGAACATACTGTTGTTCGTAAATAAAAAAAAACCTGTATTTTTATTGACCAATATACATAGCAGATTGTTTATTTTATAACTCATCACGCGTTACCATTGAAAGTCGATAATCAGCGTACTCTGATATGTATTAGACGGATCAAATCGGTAATGGCTCCACAGTTATTAAATGATTTCAAAGAAATAAATAAAACTAAAATTAAAAAACCTCCAGTTATTCAATGATTTCTCATAAATAAATTAAAAAACACAAAGTCATCATGAACTTGTCATAATTTAATATTATTAAGAAAAAAAAGGCGCGGTAGATGTCAGAAACTTAAGTTAGCGGTATTTACTTTGCGAGATTTAATAGTTAACCTGAACAAGCTCTCGTCCGTTCAAGACCCGGTCAAACGAGTACATTGTACGAAATCCTTTATTACATGCATAATTATAATCTCGCAAAATAAATACCGAAACTGTACATAAAACGAGTTACACGTACTCCATGCCCGCATCCATCACTTCGTGGTCCGGCAACATCGAGCTGAAGAATTCAACGAAGCTTGATGTTCCGTCAGCATTAGCCTCACGTACGTAACGGCCAGTACCGTTTAATGGCGGCTCAGGATCATAGGACGATATGTTTCGAATTTCCGGTACCGCCTGTAAATACCACGAACACAGTTACTCTTTGTTCGCGAATTATTACGTGAATCTAAAGATCGAAAATCTATTGTGTTCTGGAATTTTTACAACGAAACGAAACTAATGTTTTCATGAGATCCTACTCTAAAATTAATGACAGCTTTAGTAACTAAAATTGGCGCTCATCCAGAAAGCGACATGATTTCTTAAACAGAATACGAAGCCACGCTCCTTTGACTCTCGTTAACATTGTCGCACGACCACAGTAACCAGCTCAGCAGTGAAAACGAGTGAGGCAGCTGAGGTCGCTTGAGGGTTTTCATAAACTTATAAAAAAGTTTTTAAAGAATATAAGTTTTTATTGTTGAACAAAAACAGTTTTACAATTGTTATGATCGTAAACAGCAGCAATAGTGTCAACTGTGTCG
>DWNH01001241.1:0-11847 GCA_018249895.1 Tiana niger
TCATTTGGAAGTTCCTGACAGCGTTGTGTCTGTTTTGTTCGAAGAGGAATTATTTCTTAAACGCGATTTACTAAAAAAAGCCTTTATTAAAAATGCCTCGCCGAGGACGTTCTGCCAGTCCGCCACCAGCTCCGCAAAGGAGGTAATTATGCATATTGATTTGTATTAATTCTTAGTCTTTTGTTTCGTTATCATGTGCGAAATAACCTATAACTTTTTTTGTTTTTAGGGCTGCTCCAGCGCCGAGCAATGTTCCGGCACATGCTCCTCCATCGTCGCCGGCCCCAATGACTGCTCAGCCCCAACAGCCTTCCATGTTCGGTCAGATGGCAGCTACCGCCGGTGGAGTCGCAGTAGGATCAGCTGTGGTAAGTTCATGAGTTACGTAACGTAAATATTGCAAATTTCATTCGTTATGCGCATTTTTTTAGAATATAACTCAAAATAATTTTATAGTAATATATTTGTTACGCAATTTCATAAGAAAATTGCAAACCCATTCCTTTGGCGTTAATTCCTAAGTTAGGCACTAAGCCAATTTAACCATCACGTGACATTGTGACGTTATCATAAATCGCATTCTATTTGACGTTGTAAATAAATATGTTTTGCACAATACTTTCTTCATTGTATTTGTCATCAGGGTAGAAATATGACAATACCAGAAAAATGCATGTGTTCATAGGGGTGAAAACTTCAATGAATTGGTACTACCCTACAGAATGGGTATATTAATATGATAAGTTTGGTGTTTTTTTTATTCTTAAAGTGAAAACAAACAACTTACTTTCAATATTATCTAGGAGGGGATGATTCAGCATCTTTTTATGGGATACAGGTTACATGAGATTTTTCAGTCTGGAAAGGTTTTTTAATAATGTTAAGCGATTTTGAAAATCGCTTAACAGGTGATAGAGTTCAACTATTTAATTATTAGACATGTCACTAAGTAAAGAGGTTTTAAAATCAAACTTTAATCATTGGCATATTACTGGGAATTATTTTTGTTATCATATTAATTCCTTTTCCTATTAACTTTCAATAACATCAATAGTGTACTTAAGTCAAGCTAATAGTGTTACAATTTAACTGATATATGTACTGACCCCGGATGATATTAAAATAGGTATAGGTATACGTATGTTGGTTCTGAAAATGTTTAAGGTATTGAAGGGTTCTGTAAAGGATCATTTATTTTTGGCTTTAGGTATATGAGATTTGAGTCAGTGTACAAGTCACATTTTCCTTTTACTGCACTATGTGGGAACTGGGATATTGCGTTGTATAATTGATAGCCATAATGTTAAATAGTAGAAGTCAAGCATTTACTTGTAGGCAGCATAATGAAAAGAACATTAAATTTGATGTTGTTTAGCTTACTTTTTTATACACTTGGTCTTTGTGTAATAATGACAGCTTGAATAACTCCAATTTCAACCCATTTTTAAAGAAACTGCATGAGAAACAATGTCACTTTTTAACTGTACTTACCATGTTGTTCTCATTTCAGGGCCACATGGCTGGTAGCGCTTTAACTGGAATGTTTAGTGGAGGAGGTAGCAGCGAGCCAGCTCAAGCCCAGGCCCCACCGGCACAGGCTGCTCAGCAACAATACCAGGGACAACAGCAGCCTCAGGGACCCTGCGCTTGGGAGATTAAGCAGTTCATAGAATGCGCCCAGCAACAACATGATTTGACTCTGTGCGAGGGCTTCAATGAGGCTATACGCCAGTGCAAAATGAACAACCACCTTTAATTTAGCCATTTAATGGCTAATGGTGTCTCCACTATACTTTATTATCTTTAACACATATGTTAAATTACTTAACATATTTAGCATGTAGATAATCTGTTAACTCAATTCGGCAGGCATTATTATTTTAACAAATCCACCGTACTTATACATGAATGCCTAATTCATGTATAATTCAACAAAAAATTGTTATTGAAACATTCTAGGAGGCACCTTGACTAGTTAGCATTATTTTTATCAGGATATTTATGTTATATTACTTTTAGTAAATTTATAGTTTTCAATTTTATTTTATATTTACATTGTTACAGTTGTAATGCCAATATTATAAACGTAATAATTTTACGTAATTAGTAGACTGTTAAATTACAAATTATAAAACCAAAAATGTAGTTTTATTTATTCCAGTCATATTAAACTCCTTCAAATATATGATCATTTATGCTCTGTGTAAAATGAGCAAAAGGGAATACCACCTATGAGGAAAATTTAGTTTATTCATAATTGTCTCTGTATCCACCACACTATTTCAATAAGTTCTTTTAATACCTATATTTGCATTATAGTTACCTACGTACTTTGTGTATTGGACCTTTTTTTTTTCTAGAAATTCAATTATATATAGATAATTTTCAATCAAAATTAAGGAAGTGTATTTTCCATAGGTCCTAAATAAAGAATTAATACTATATTTAACCCAAACGTATTACTCTGTAGCCAAATATTTAAAAGATTTACATAATAGTTAAAAAGACTAAGTACCGAGAGTTTTTCCTCCTTTTTTTTTCTTTCGGGCTACTTTGCACTAACCCGAAGACTGACGATCGTTCCGTATATTAAGCATTATAAATAGAATTTACATAATGTAAAATAAACAAAATGTACATTAGTGGATATTTTATTTGAGTTTCTAAATTTTTATTTTGATATAAAATAAGTGCTTATTGTACTTCCAATAAGTATAGGTATTGTAGAACTTTTTTATTAAATATTATTTGTATACCGAAATTGGTGAAATATGACGAACACTAAATGTAGATCGTTATAGGGTACCCCCCATAATAAATGATTTTCATTTACATTAAAATACCAATCTAAAATAGAGCTTGTATTATCAGCAGTGGAATGTGTTTATACATGACTAGAAGAGGCAATATTGCACCACTGAAATAACAGGATAAAAATAAATATGTGAAATGTTCTTTCATCCATAACCTTCAGTGTTATATAAAGTGCAGAATGTTATTAAATTTCCACGGGCAGAAAATGTCACTTATCGTTGATAGGGTTCGATCCAGGGAAATACCACTGCTACTTACATTTCTAATGTGAAGTATATGTATATTGGAAAGTGTATTTGCTGCGGCGCAGTTTAATTATAAGGCAGCCAAGTCCTCAAGAGTAACAACGCATCTATGTATGTAAGATCTTGGGTAGTACTGCGGTACTAATAGCATAAACATGTTATGAGAAATCTTTACACCCGATGGCTTACAAGCTCATCTGCTACGTGACCTATAAAAAAAAATTATTGTTTGTAGCCGAAGTCGCAGTGGGAGTCCATCGCGCTATTCACCCAGCGACCAACACGCGCCGGCGCGTCCACCTCACATCGTAGTGACGCCGATGCCTCGCCGCTCCTTGTTTGGTGAAGCTGCATCTATCGCCGGCGGTGTCACACTTGGCACAACTATGGTTTGACGTTTAAATATTTTAAATCATAATACATTCTTATTATTTCCCCATTTCTTATAGAACGGCTTTTAAATAGAATAAATAGAATTTTTATGCATATGAATTGTTTAGACCATAGTCCACCACAAACTAAGTTACTACTTCATTACTTGGTACTACTACTAAGTTAACTAAGTACACATCTATCCATTGAGAACTATCAATATTGCTGTAAACTCGCGAATGTTTTACAGATATGGCCAAGATTAATAATGATCAAGATAGTAAAATCAAATTTAGTTCAAATCTAAAGAACCTATTGAACTACAATTACTATAATTACCTTACCAATTACCATTACCAATGTCTACAAATAGAGCCTACTTTACGATTTAGCATGTTCCGTCTCATTGTTTTATGCGGGTAGCTAAAAGGTTTTCGAAAACTGAAAACATCAGAAATATGGTGTAGTATTTGACTACTCATTCACTATAAGTTGATAAATATTAACTATTTTTGTTTATGTCGCTTAGGGGCATTTGGCAGGCGAGGCTATATCAGGCATGTTCACCGGTCGTCGCCGCGAAGAGGTAGTACAATCATTGCCCCAGAACTACCAGTTGGGCACGGAACCGAATGGACCCTGTGCGTACGAGATCGCTCAGTTCCTGCAATGCGCTACTGGCCACGAGAACTTGGGGGAGTGCGAGGCTTTTAACCAGGCTCTCAGAGAGTGCAAGAAACGTAACCGTATGTGTCCGTTATTAATTTACTTTATATTTAAATTTATGGAGGGAAGGATTTAAGAGTTATAGAATTAACAATGCTAATATGTTTTAGGT
Organism: Tiana niger; assembly: GCA_018249895.1. Lineage (NCBI taxonomy): Eukaryota > Metazoa > Arthropoda > Insecta > Lepidoptera > Hesperiidae > Tiana > Tiana niger. Next base: position 4,270 of record DWNH01001241.1, read on the forward strand.
TTACCATAAAGTTGCAGCAAATTCTACTACCAAAATATCAAGCCAAAACCTATACAAGATTAATTTTATGTTACCAACACAGCTAACTAATAAACATTGTACAACTGACAACACTTCGTAGTTTCAATGGCAATGATTTTTATACCTTGTAATGTATTTCGGCGCAATTGCAATCCAAACTTATTTATATAAAAATATTTTTATTACTATTTACAATCGGTGGATTATCTTTTGCTTAAAGAAGTACTGTGAAGATCTAAACGCGCGATCGCAGATGGTCTGTCTGGAGTTAAATGGTCACTGCTTATTTCTGTCAGTCAGTACATAAACATTTAACCTCATAAAGTTTTACATTTCTATTTGAGATTGTTTAGATTCGTTGCTACAGCCGAGGATTGAGAAGGTTGCCTCACAATATACTCTATAATCTATAGCACAAATAGAAAGTAGACTAAAAAAGGTCTGCTTGCAATATTATTGATGTCACGGTAGACAGGTAGACACGGTCAAATGAGCGGTGGTAGAACCTCCCCGCAAGCATTAGTGCACCACCTAGGAATATGTTATAAAAATGAAAAGGGGAATAACTAAATAAAACAAAATGTACAGGTGTATACATATAAACTTAAAATTTATTTACACCTTAACGCTTACATATTGTGACGTTTTATGTATAAAGATCAGTTTGTAACATAATAAGTAACTAAAAATGAGGTTCAAAATCGTAACATATTCGAGAAAAGTTTTTAACATAATCTATTTCATTCGCAGTATTTATAATTTAATACATGGAATAGATGATTGAAGAAAGGAAAAATTATACATTTATTGTCTGTACAAAGAAAACAATTTGGCACAATAATTACTGATGATAAGATGCTTATAATTAATTCACAGGCCAAAAGTTGTGTATTCATCATTTGTATTAATGCCACTGAAACTAAACTCGGGTCTTTGGAATTGTTCGTTTATAATATTTCATGTATGTACTACTGACCGAAAGTAACATTTCAACACAACGACTAACAGTTATAAAATTGATAGGTATTTAACTGTAGGTATATTTTACTTGACAGGAGGGCATCGCATTGCGAAATTTAAGGCTTAAATCTAACAGAACTATCACTTTGTGACACAAACAACCAAAAGTATTAACGAGTAACGATAAACTGTAGGCGATTTGTTAAGATTAATCTATTTTCTCATTGGTTAGTACACTTTATGTGAGTTTACACTTCGGCAGGCAACATTTACACGATCGTTCTGATATAACAAAGATTATTCGATCGAAATTCGTCATTCGTCTTACTCATTACAAATTTAACTAATAGTAAGTTTTAACGCTTAAGCTAAATCAGTCTAATTCTTAAAGCGACATAATAATGTCTAACAATAAAGCTTAAACGAATGCCATAATCACACACTGGAAATTTATACTTTTAAAATAAGGCCACATTTGTTTAATTAATTTAAGGTTAAACCAGTCGTAAAATTAAAACGATAATGGTATATTGTTACTTCGAAATCAATTTACAATTATTTTTTATATTAACAAGATATAATTACGAAATTATTCTAATGTTAATATGGCGGTTTATTACAATTAAATACATTTATTTGTATTAACAACCAAACTATAGACATTATAACTTCCGTTTTTTATAACCATTGTAAAGAAAACATTTCATACAAAGCGAAGAAACTGCAGCTTTATTAACATTTAAACCATTATATTTACCCAATAAAGACATACAACAAGACACAATTCGCTTTTTCCCGCGCACATAACATGTATATAAAGGATCACAAAAATAATGCACCTGCTCTAATTAATGTAAGAAAAAATATCAGGCTATCTGTCGAACTGTTTAGTTCAATATCCAAAAAATAATTTAAAGCTTATCACAAGAATTACACTCTGTGTAAATTTATCTCATAAATATTTCCATGAATCCCAAAATTGATAATATCCATGAGAAAACAATGCAAAAATGCGACTTATCAGAATGAGTCGTTCAGTGAGAACGGAACTGTACATAGATATACATATATTAAAACTATACAATATGCTACTTAAATAGCGCTATAAAACTGGAATTTACAAAAATCTACAGCGTGCACCAGATAGTATTTACAAATAAACATAAACGTCGAACGGACAATCAGTTCGATTAATCAGAAATATGACTGCGGGTTTCATTAACACATTTCTACAATTAAATAATGGCCTATAACAGTAAGTTGGTAGTAGACCGTCGGTGAATTAGTAGAAGTATAACCAATCGGACAGTTGTTGGCCAAGGTTAGTTTTAGCAAAGTATTGATGAAGGTAATGGACACATATCGAACAGTGGTGATTTTATAGGCCTAGTAACTTGAATTTCAACTGTATAAGAATATAATCAGATGATTTATTTAATCAGTTAGAACTGGTGACAGGCTACCGTACATGCCACTGGCCAATAAATTCTGCTACTTGCTACCAACCATTATACGTGTACTATGAACATGATTTCATTACATGTTTTACTATTGAGTTAGAGGAGCGCGATAGAAAACGTATCTCCCATATTATTACCACGATTAACGTAAACCGAGCTTTTGACTATACAGTGGATGTGTTTAATGGGGTTGCATGAGATCACAAACGCATCTCCCATAGAATGAGGTGCGCATCACGCGGGTTGGGGTCTGCAGCGGGCGCAGGCCGCTCGGCCGCATCTGCAGTCTGTCGCCAATCAACGTATCCACGTCCGCCAACAACAGTCACCACTGACCGTCGTACCGCGCTATCTCCTACCACATAATCAGCGCCGCGTAGACTTCTGGCTGCGCTTTTACTAGTCGCTCGCAATTCTGGAGCAGTTGTCGACTCGCTACGAGAGATGGAACGCTCTGATGAGCTCGATTTCCCGGAGGATGAGTCGGGTGTTGAAGCTGACAGCGGTGCGAGGTTAGCGGCACCGGATGCTCCAGAGCTGGTTCTAGATACACCTCGCAGAGCCATTGACTCCTCACTGCCGGACGACGTGCAGAGGCTCGACGCTCTAGAGTCAACGGACCAACTAGAAAGATCCAAGCTCCGCGGTCGGCCTGCCCTCATTCGCAATCGTCTGTCAAGGGTACTGACGCGGAAGGGAATAGCGGCTAGCTCAGGATCGCTACGCCGAAGAGCTTCTCCGCCCGAACCGTTAACATCGGCTTCCCCAACACAATCCTTCACGAACATGAGATCCCCGAATAACCCGTACACGTCACAGGCGTTCAAGTTTGCGCATTTCGGCAAAGTCTTACTTAGTCGGACGTCGCCTGGCTTCTTCCGTCTAATGACCGCCGACTGAACGCGCTGTGGCCTGTATGGGCTTAATTCCTCCGATATCCGTCGCTCGAGTTTTGGCTTATCGTTATCTTCTTTGGTCTCCTCCTCTTTAAACTCTTGGACGGTCTCGGCGAGAGCGCGAGCATTGGATAAATTCCTCCGGACTACATTGACGTCGATCTCCCTACTCTCTGGTAGGAGCGAAAGAAGGAATGTAACAGGTCCCGCGTGAGCGTGGTATGACACAGCTATATGCCCTCCGATAAGTGGAAGACCCTCAAGTTTGGGCAGAGGAACAGTCACGCTGACGCCAGCAGTCGTGCCTACCCACAACAGTCCTTGTACAGCCAGTAAAGCTGTCACGTAAGCAGGTTTGCTTCCCTCCCTAGCGCCTATAGTTTTCGCTACGTCTGCAGCGACGTCAATATTTTGCAAGTGCTCAAACGTTTCTGCGTGGTAGAGACTAACGTACGTGGAATCTGAGAACGCCGTCCACAAACCCACTCCGGAATGCGCTAGGTACCTAACCGAACGGTCATTGTCACCTTTCAATTCTAATATGCGCATAATTTCAGCTGTAAGCGCGTTAATAGCGAACACTCTTCGTGCGCACGTGGCATATATTATACCATCGACAGGTAAGATGCAATGCACTGGTTTATCGCCGAGTTCTATAGCAAGGGGTTCGTTTAAAGCCCATGAATCGTCGTGATTCCTCCGGAAGACTGACACCCTGCCGTTAGCGAGTCCTACAAACATTGAATCGCAGTGATACCGGATTTGCGTGACAGGCGCGGTTGTGACCACCTCCGTAAGCTTTTCTTGCTTCTCTGGTTCCACACCAGAGAATATGATGAGCCTCTTGTCCTCAGTGCCGAGCCACACTGTGTCGCCGCACAGCGTGGTCACTTGTCGTAGTCCCTTTGCGTATTCCATTGAAGTTACCTGGAATAGAAACAAGAAAAATAAATAAAAGAAGTTTAGCATTTCCTCGTACCCAATGAGAACGATGTACCGTTTTCGTGTGCCACGCCCATAGGCGGTCACGTCGATAACTCGAGCAATAAAATAACTCATTCGTAATCAAGAGCGGACCTTTAAGTACACCACTGTCCAATATACAAAGACTAAGGACAAAATCAATTATTTTCACACTTATGGGTACGTACTATATTTTAATAAAATTTAGTTCAGACTATTTACCTTTATAAGGTGTACAAAATATATGTAAATGACAATATTTTACAAATAATATTAAAAAGAATCACGACATTAATTTTCAATTTAATACATAATTTTAATGCTCATGACTGTACAATAAAACATAAACATACTGTTTTTGAAACAATGAAAATTATACGGCCTACACAACTCACCCTAGTATCAGGTAGATCGATGGTAACGAGGGTCTTGAGCGCGGCGGCCCGATGCGTCAGCACGGACACGTGCGTGTCGGCGCCGTGTGCCACGCCCGCCCACAGCAGTGAACGAGCGCGTCGTGCGCCCGCGCCCTTAGCGCCTGCGCTGCCGCTCGACGTGTAGAAACATCCGCAGCGCACCTGATCCGTAATACTTATTAATTTATTTAGGTAAAGGCTAAAACTAGGCGTTATCCAAGATAAACCTAATGAAATGAAATTTTTTGAATAAGCAGCATTCAAGCCACCAGGCCACCAGAATGCAGGCCACCTGGTGTTAAGTGGTGACCACAACGATCTCAGGCAGTACCATACTCCTATCTGAGATCGTATATAGTATGTCGTTGCTAGTATGTCTTGTATTTAGTGTACTTCAGTGACTACACCCCCCTTTTACATCACATTCGAATTATAGTTTATATTCGAATATAAATTAAATTATAATTGTATATTATTTAAATGAACAAACAACATAATACCACCAGCATAATAATTTGTGTTTAAAAATTATAGGAGTTTTTTTTTATATTATCAAAATGCTAAACTTAATCACTGCAACCTATAGATTGCTTTTTCTAAATCAATACGTCCCTAAGTCCGTACATACCTCAGTAAGATGGTTAGACGTGTAGACAGGCGCGGCGGTGACGAAGAGCGGCATCTTGTGCGGCGGCGCGTGCGGCGCGGGCGCGGGCAGGCGCCACGCGGGCCGGTTGGCGCGCGCGCTGGCTAGCTGCGCCAGCCGTAGCTCGGTGGCCCAAGCGCGCCGCGCGCCCGGCTCGCGTGCGCGGAATGTCAGCGCCTCCTCCCGCCCACGGATGGTCAGCTGGAGACAGCACGAATCCACCCACGCCATCTCGTCGTCTTTTTTCTGTGGAATGTGTACATACATACATTAGTTACGTAAATGACAGTGCAAAAACTATAGTCGCGCGAGACGGTCGCGGGCTGTACCAATAAATTAACTTCACTAAATACGACTTTTATTCGCAAATTATGTATGGACCTCTAACTGGGACTGTATATGTTTTGGTACTTCGAACCTTACCAGTCTGTGCATTTGTGGCCTGTGATAGCGAATCGGTTATCTGGCCTCCCAAAAGCGGTGTATTGTGTTTAGAATATGCATATATACATAGCAAGTATAACTTGGGAAAGTACCATCGTCACGCCCATTCCTACCGTCAATGAATTTATTGTGTTTCGGAAGTGTAGTTTGCGGGGGACAAATATGAGACGACAATCGGAGCGTACAACCTACACAGATTGCGTTGTCGTCGGAAGTAATAAAAAATGTATGTACAGAGCAGTGATACTGTTTAAGGTTTAATACAGATTTTTTTATTTTTACTACTTAACTATCTATATATAAAAAAAACAATATAACATAGAAAACCAACCTGTATACTCTGCTGTATATTCTGAAGTAAAGATTTAAACATCTCCGGCGCCAGTTCGGGGTAGGGGGTTTTCAACGAGGCCGCTAGATCCGCCATCCTCGATACGGTTTCATAGTCGTGCATAAGCGCGGACATTTCGTTACAGAGGGAGTCGCCTGTCGACGTGCTGCTACTAGAGTTTGAGCGAAGACTGCCGCTGCGGTTCATACCTGTATTATAATAGAATAACGCTTCAAACTCATAGCCCCACTCTAGGATTTAAGGATCCTGTGTGACACTAACATCCAGACCGAGAACAAAAACCTAAATTCATCATTTAAACTTCTGCCCCACAGGGAATCGAACCCAGGACCCTTCGAATGGTGGACCGGCATGGTAACCACTACACAATACGGGACGACCCTAGAAGAAGATATAATACTCGACTAGCCTCTTGGTCTAGTGGTTAGCGAACCTAACTGATAAACGGGAGGTCGTGGGTTTATATTAGAACAAAAATGATTCAGCCAGCCAATTAATTAAAACTTACCCTGAGCAAGCACTCTGCTAAGCGTAGGCGAAGTGCCCGTATCCAAAACCTCGACATCCTGCACTGGATGTGCCCACTTCAGACCGAGCCTCTCGGTATCGTCACCACTCCCTCCTGCACCCACTGACACACATACTACTAGATCATTTAGTAGGAGCAGTCGACGGGGCTTGCACTTTGTTAGGGCGCCGGATTGGTTGAATTCCTAATAACAAATAAATAAAACATATATTTTAGAAGACTTCAGAAGTTGGCTTAGAAGTTCAATTATGAGTTAAGACACAATCAAGAATGAATTAATAAGAAGAATCTGATGAATGGGAATGAGTAAGGTGATAAGGGGGTAGAACTTTATTAATAGCAACATGTCTATGTATCATATATAGACGCTTAGGTAGAACTATGGTATTGCCGGTGGTTGAATGAAATTCTATAATTATTTTTAAATGCAATCACGTGCCTGCTGCGATATTTACGGACTGTTGATAAACCCTCGTCCCTTGTATAGTTATTTCTGTTTGTGAATGTCTTACATATATTTTTCTCTAGTCTAGTCCATTATCATTATACTAACGAGCTGCAGCAAATCATCCTGCCGCAGCAGATGCCTCTTGTCCGCTCTGGAGGCCAACAGTCGCGCGGCTCCAAACCGAGCCGCTCCTCCGCCCCCGCCGGCGCCCGCAACGCCACCGCGCGTCAACCGCCGTAACGCCGCGCGGAATGCCTACGAACAAACATGCACACCATTTATAAGCAATTTCAAAACAATATAATAACGCTATACACTTATAGCCCCACACTAAGATTCTAGGATCTTGTGTCGTAGGTACCATGGACAAACACAGACAATTACACAAACACCCAGACCGAGAACAGAAATCTAAATTCATCATTTAAACCTCTGCCCCGCCG
>DWNH01001242.1:0-11845 GCA_018249895.1 Tiana niger
GACCGGACGGAGTGGCGCCAACTAGGGGAGGCCTATGTCCAGCAGTGGACAACTAAAGGCTGATGGATGGATATAAAATACAAGATTATCTACTATTTGCCGATTATTCTATGTTTTAATATCATCTGTGCTCCATCATACTGAGCCCGTGGGCCAAGCTGTACTTTTTTCCTAAGTCAAGCTTGTTATATAAATAAAATATATGTGTATTTTATGTCTTTAATGAGAATTTATCATATCACTTCAGCTGCAATTTGTTCAATTCGCTTGAAAAAATAATATTTTAATATGAAAATGAGATCTGACAAGGTTTTATATGTGTCTATCCTACCTAATTACTGTTAAAAATGCTGAAAATAAATGAAAAAATATTTAGAAAAAAAAAACAAAAAAAATTAAATGACAAAACTCTGAATGGCAAAGAAACTAACACCCAATTTGGGCTAATTTTCAGTCACATAGCTACTGCAACTTGCATAATAAACTATTATATGTGTTATATAGTATTTAGGGGTAATTCGAATAAAAAGTAAATAAAACAATGATGAAAATACACAAAAAAATTTATTCACCACATAAAATTTCATTGATAAAATAATCTTGCTCATGCAAAATAACAGAAATATTTTTTTTGTTTTCTTTGAAGATCCCACATATTTAACATACTTATAGCAACATCCACGATCACAGGAAGGTTAAAATTTTGGAATAGAAAAATTACTTTAACCATAAAAGATCTTGACACGTCAATTTATTGGTGTTCCTACAAATTAAATACTATTTTAAATACATATATGAGTATTAGATAAATGAAATAAGATTACAGACAGGTATTCACATTATAGACAGAAATGACTTTACACATAGCAGTTATAAATGCATCCTTATTTTTTAACGGCATATAATATTGCAAGCTTTGAGCAAATCACCATAACTAAATATTATAAACCATTCACAACAGTAGAAGATTTATCTCATATAATTTATTCTCACAAGTATAAAACTTTCACTGACAATTTCAACTACATTTTCAATTTATTTCCCAGAACATTAGAAACATTTAAAATTTTTAGGCTACATATTGTATAATAACACCTATTTATTTAACAGTTCAGTAATGTTCAGACCCATTTCATAGTATCAGGTAGGTAAGAATTGTACATAATGTATATAACATTAATAAATTTTAAAAACACGATTCCATATTTGGAATGTAGGTAATTCTTTTCAGCCCTTACTTGCCAGTAAAATAATGGAGGTGCACATACCAATGGCTCCTAGATATATAATTGTATGTTTGTAATGCAAACTTTACAGGACAGACATTTTTCTTTCTTTAAATCGTTGAATTTATTTGAAATGAGATTCAAGTGTATAATCCTCACTCATTAATATTTCTTATATTTTTATTTTTGATATTTATTATTATACAGTTAATAGTTCTCATAACATAAACATATGAACATTACAAAGTTGTGGGATATGATTATTTAAATAGGAGCCATCAATACATATCTTAGTCTTTTTAAACAAAAAACCATTTTTTAATGTGAATATATTGGATGTAAGCTAAATAAAACATTTTTTTAACAACTGGAGGACAGCTGGAGTTTTATCAATTATACTTTTTTCTTCATTATACTTAATATACTGAAGAAAATACATATAAATAATATATAAATAGATACCGGATACTACAAATAGATACATAAGGCCTTATGTACCATTACAATTAATGATTCAGATTGAGATACAAGAAAGGGTGGTAGGTTGCCGCTCGGGGAAATACCACCGCCACACCCAAATCAACCGTACAACAATTTATTGTGTTTCGGAAGAAGGGTATGGTTGCAGAAGTTCGCTAAATACGAGGAGACTATCTTAGTCCTGAGAAGTGGCAACGCGTCTGTTTGCGATCTCAGGTAGAAATAAGGCACTGCCTGAAGTTACATATGAATGTCCATGGGTTGTGACTTGGCACAGGTGGCGTGCATGCTCGTTTGCTACATTTATTAAAAAAAAAACAGAACTGTTGAACAAGGAATAAAAATAATATTGTCGAAATGTCAAAATATATTTAGGTAGCTATGTAATAGAAAAAATTAAAATCATGAGTCTAGACATGAGTTTGATATGTTAAATACAATTTCTAAAATAACGCAAATTTTTCAAGCTGTTATAGGAAAAAAATTTAAATGAAAGGCACGTTAAGTGAAAACAGATCGAGAGATCAGAGTTATGAATATATCATTATGTCCGTTAAAATGTTTCGGAGGTGCTAAATGCTAAATAGCTTGTAACAATAGCTTGGGTTTCTTTTATCTATAGGTCAAAGCGTAACTATGTATACGTTTTTAACAGCTTTTTTTAATTCATGGAATTATTTTAGTGGTTTAATTATTGGCAGTAATAATAGCGGGGGATATGTTAAGCTTGTTGGAACGATTTAGATCTTCACAGGACAATGCAATGTGTTTTGAAATTATTTGAAAGTTTTTTTTAACTATTAAATTTATATCAAATACACCAAACAAGCTATTTAATTATTATAGTTAAAATTTCAGTTTAAATCATATTTTTTATAATGTTATTATAAGAATAATAGAGTGACAAAAAGGAAAAGTGTATGAAACGGGCCTACACTTAATATATTGTAAAGTAAAAAAATATAACATGTATTTTGTTTCGAACACCACGTTAACAGTTAACACAAAAGAAGAATCTTATCTAAATAACTTGAGTTGAAAATAGGTCACTATAGGTAGACATCTATAATATAAGTTCTGCAGTCATTTATAGTCATAAGTCGAGTTTAAGTATATATATTTCAAATCATGACTGCATATAATTAATTTTCTTTACATTTAATTTATTATAACATTAAGAACATCAAACACAATTACATGATTCGGGTACATAAAGATTGGAAGTCACGACGAGCTGAACCACATTATATTCACACACATTTAATATTTTCTTCTTATTTCTAATGTACTATCAGTTTTACTGAAATAATGTAGCAGAAAATAGATTTACTTTGTTTGTCATTGATATTCAACAATTAATTTTCATTTCATAGTGGATCAGACTATAGTGTATTTGTACTCTTGCAGGCTCTGAATGAATATTTTACTTCTTAATTTTATATGTGACTGAGATCCTCTAATTATCTAATACATACAGTACGAGAGTTGAATGTGTGACCGTTAACTGACCTCCTGAGGTTAGCACGCTCTCTCGGGAGCTCATGAGGGTGGTGGTCTCCTCGTCTGACGAGGAGGACTGCAGTACCGTGGTCGATCGGCGGATGACGCTCGAAGTCAGTTTGCGCACGCGAGCGCGAGCAAGCGGCGCAGGAAGGATCCAAGAGGCCGTTAACGGCAAATTTGTGCGCACTTTTTGTGCGTGCTTTGAAAGGATATTACGCAGTTGGACTTGGCTTTATCCGACATCTTGTTAACTTTGATGAGACTTGAAAATTAGACTCTTTTATACTTTATAAATTTTGATGTTATTATACTTTTTAATGCAATTTACAGTGAGTATATAAGTGATCAAATACATAACTAAACACGTGTAGGTAAACAATACCTACGTTTAGTGATTTAGTTTTTTGTTTTATTTGGATTGGTTCTAGTAGCGGACGGTATTAGTGTTATTTAGCGGAATCTCAAAATAGAGTTTTAAATTATGAAGAACCGTATTACACACAGAACACGCAGAGTACCTACCTGATAACATCTTAAACATAGGTATACGCAATACTTAGTATCTGAATAGTAAGAAGGTGTATTCAGTAAGAACACATAAAATTATTTCATTGGAAAACAAATAACAATAACGGATCAAAATAATACTATAAATATAATATCCCTAAATAATTCAACGAACAAATTATGTGCCTATTGATACATACGCACAAAAGTGTTAACTTCGGTCTTTAAGTCGTATTTATTTATGCAGGGTATCAATTTTACATCATAAATAGGGGTTTCAGTCCTGCTTTTTTATGTAGGTGAGGAAAGTAGAACGTTTAATGATTTTATGACTATATAGGTATCGGCGTCTGATCCACGTTTTTTCTGCCTGATCACAGAAGAGAGTTAATACCAGTCATCATTTATAAATTAGAAAAGGTATTTATTAGTAAAGGTATCTTATTTGCCAGCCTACGTAAATACGTATTATCGCAAACGTTTGGTACCAAAAATAGACATGATTTTACTGAACACGTCTTACTAGATGTAAAAAATATAGGTATCAATGAACAACAACAAGGAATAGGTATCCGAGAAGTGTACAAATATTTCTCGCACCTCTACTCATACATCTATAACAATATTTAATACTTTAGAAAGGCTTCAACATACCACATATTAAGAAGAACCCAATCCAATCATTCTTCATAATCTATCTAATACACTGATATTCCTCACAGCTCCCAGTTTATATACCGTAGTCGAAGCTCTCGAACTCAGAGAACCTCGAATCTTGTTTCTGAAGGCGCTGCTGGCACGCCTCGAAGTAGCTGTCTTGAATCCTGTACATTCCTGAATTTGCCTGGTACATTAGGGTCTCTAATATGCGCTCGTTCTTAATCGCTTTTGTAGGGAGCACCACCTTTATCAATTCTTGCGGAGAAATCCTGTACAATTTAAGATCTCTCGCTAACCGCTCCATAATACATTTAAATTCATTTTTGGCATCAGTCTTGTTAGCAGTTTTAGATTTTACTTTGTTCCGAGCCCAATTGAGCATCGCGTCAAATTTCCTGATCTCAGTTAGTTCAAGGGGTCGACACATGATCATTTGGAGCATTGATTCTGAGAGATTTAAATATTCTGGGTTCTGGAACAGTGCATATGCTCGTTGCTCTGTGAAGGCCAGTATCATATTAACCAACTCCGAAGCTGACGTATAGCGCCAGTAGTAATTCTCTAGAGATATCAGCATTGTGCACACCTGTAACGTATTTATATCAAGGCTGAATAAATTATTAATTAAAATGTAAATTGGGTCTTTCATGTAATGAATAAACACATAATGTTAATTGATATCGACTTTACATACCACTTCGATTCTGAGAAATTGTTTAGCATGATGGAAACAGGCTTGCAACAGTTCTGGAAGATCGTAGTGTTCTGCAGCACATATAAGACCTGGTATAGACGCGCATGTTAGCGGACAACTGCCGGTGTGTAAGTAATCCAAAAGTATACGGAAAGTTTCCGGATCAAATTCTATTATGGAGAACTGAAAAATATAAACGTTAGTTGTTAGTATTTTTCCTGCATTTATTTTACAATGAATAAAGTTGAATGCAATTTATTTAGGCCTCAATTGGGATTATAGGAAGCAAAGCTTTTTTAATCCGACCGGTAACTACAGAGATTAGCGCGTTCAAATAAACAATCCGGAGAGACCGTTTGTTTGACCTTAATCTTTATGGTATAAGAGTGTAGATAAAAATATAACAGATTTTTTTGTAAACCTCTGTCTGTGCGAGTTTTGCCCGATCTACTTTTTGTGCGTCGGCGCATACAGAGAGTCTTGGCACTGCAAGTGCTGCGTTTTTATCTTTATCTTTGTCTTTTCCTTCTTTATCTGAAATAAATGTTTTACATTAAAAATATACGACGAAAAGTAAAATTTTGTGTACTACCCCTATGTATATAATGTACAATTGTAATAATTTAAAAATAAGTTTTTTAGTTAATTTGTTTCGTAGCATAACTATTGTATCTACTAAGATTGGGTCGCAAGCGATAAATGAAGTGCTTGTATTTTCTTCATTTCATGAAAATGTCATATTAGGTTCATATTCAAACTTACTAGAACAATCTTGTGAGCTGGCCCATTTCTTTTTATCGTCAGCGTTGAGCTGGGAATGTTGCTTTCGTATCGATCGACCCCATCCCGCCGTTATAGTACCTAAACGAGAAAATGCTCGTTTTACCATCGGCGAACTTGGTACACTTTTTGGCCTGAAAATTTAAAAAATGTTTAAAGTACTTTACGGGATATTTTTTTAGTATAACGTTAGTCATATTCTAAAAAAAATTAGAGTTAATTTAAATATCGGTAAAGTTGAACAGTAAAAGTCTTGCCTCGGAGACTCGATGTCTGGCACTTGCAAGAAGTTGCTGCTTTTCTGTCTAGCAGGAGTAGGTGATAGCAGGGTAGGCGCCGGACGAGCCAACAGTTCTGCCACTGGTACTTGCGGTGACCCAAAACCGGTTTGGATACCATAGAGCATTTCCTGAAATACTCTGGAAAAACAGTTAAAGAAAACGTTAAATGTATATTGCACGATACTGCTGATTCTTAATTGATTTTAAGTTTTCAATAACATCCAAATATTTGAACATATTAGAACACTGCTGCGACCTTTAACAAGATCTATATCATAGTCGCACGATCGATTAAGGACAAACTTGCTAATGGTCTCTGATGTATTAAAATCTATTAGCGTGTAGAGGAGCATTTAATTATAAAGTTTGCTTTGGCTCAGATGTGGTTTGTAATTGACGAGACATTTGAGTTAGTGCGGTCGTCAGCTTGTTTAAAATTTACCGAGATGACGTATGTAGAAAGCAAGTCAAAAACTTTGGGTCGTGTTTCTCAACTATGGGAATGTTTTGTATTGATGTTATCTTGTACGGATTTCTATTGACTTTCGATATTGGATGTAAGAGATTTTCTATTTAGAGTTGATTATATTATGTATTGAATTGGAGGGTCACTGAAGTACCTAGGTAGGTACAGACAAGTAGGTACTGCTAAAGAGAATTGTATTTTCTTCGTAATTGCTACCTTATTTAACGTAAAATGGTTTGTTACCTGCTCCGTACGCCAAGTATAGCTCGTACTCCAATAAATTTTGTCTTCTGCTTAGACTGTCCTACGAGAAACACGACGTCAAACAGTTGAGCGTTCTGCGCTGCGTTAAGCTCGCTATTCAGAAATACTCGAGTGAAGTCTTTTGCCAATTGATCGTAGTCTTCGAACTGGTCTCTGACTGAATCCAGGAGCGGAGATGATGGACGCATGTGGCCTATTGGTCGCCAGGACCCTGAAATTTTTTATTACTCATGAAACAATTTACAAAACATTTTCTATATAACTCACTTATTTTTAATTTAACATTCTACATTAATTCTGCTATATTTTTATTGGTTTTAAATTCAGATATTAAGTAGTTTTTCAGTAATTTAGGTATCACAAACTTTCACAGGTATAAATAATGTAAATAACAATATACTTGACAACGGTTATGAAACTAAAAAGGTTATCACCTCTTCTATAAGGCTTGGGTATTTGTCCAGTTTCAGCATGATTTTGCAAGTTAGCGACAATATCTTCCAACATCTGACTTCGCGTGCGTTCTTGCATTCTTGCAAACTTCGGTGCAGAGTATGACGCTCTCTCTCCATTCACTATTTTTGTTAGCAGCCACTCCCTATAAAACGTTTGACTTTGTATCTCATTTTTATCATTTCAATTGCCTTATTGATGAAAAATAAATGTAATTGATAAATGTCCAGTTTAACATTAGATTACCTACAGTTCTTTCTTGTCTAAGCGTAAGTAGCAACGTGAATTATATGTAAGCATAATATCCTTCATGTTGTTATATTCATATTATTATCATGTAAAGTATTTCATCATATTATCGTATTTTTACATGCACGGTCAAGTTTAATTTAATAAGTTTTTTACGATGGAGATAAGTAAGCCCAAGAATAAAGAGCAATACTTTTAGTAGCATAAAAAGTTATTATAAGATTATTAAAAAATATTTCTTCATATTTAAAATAGGTTGAAACTGAAAGTTCATGAGTGACAAACCTGAACATGGGTCCTTTGTCGAACACGCTCTGCTCCCACAAGTATGGCTTGTACGCGCCCACCTCGTCTCGGGTCACCACCGACACTTCATATCTAGTGGGCCTCCTTTTGATTTTCGCAGACACCCTGACTGTAATATAAATTTGAAAATACATCTAACACTATGTTGAGGTTAATGATTTGTTCTCAACAGGGACAAGAAAAGAATTTTGATTGAAATTGACAGTAAGATTTCCAAAAAGGCGATTTTACTCACTTAGTAAAGTTGTATAGGCAAACAGGTATATTACAGGTACATTTTCCTTAGTTATTTATATATCTTTTTTCAGTTAATATATTTGTTTTACACTAGCGTTTACATAGGTAACTATGTAGGTACTTACGTAGTAATTTACTCAACTCAGTAAATCGACAAATACGTAGTTACCTACATACATATGTATCTACACAACTTTCAAAGAATTTTTATTAATTGTTTGTATTTGCGTATACAAAACAATAATGTTCATTAACACCACGTTCATTACCATCATAAAGTGGGATACTTTAAAGTAAAACAGTACATTTACATCATCTATTCAATGTCAGAAATAATGCAAAGCAATACTTACCTAAAATGAACGTATGCAGGAAATGGCTCTTGATACAAGCAGGCGAGAAGGCAGTATTGTCAGCTTCGAGGAATACCACACATACTATGTCGTTGCCTATATGTCGTTTCCGTTGAAGCTTTTGTGGATCGTGTCGTTCGTAGGGCAGCAGTGTGGAGACGTGGAACATTATCTCGATGCCGCGCCAGTTAGTGTACACAGAATATAGACCGGTTAGGTCGTGCACTGTGTCAAGACCGCCTTTATATTTGTCGAAACCTAGAACAAATATTGTTGGTATTCATTCAAACATTTTAATAAAGAAAATAAATTCAAGATTCTTGGGTTGAATTAGATTTATTATAATAATAGATTTCCGTCTCGGTATATAATTAATAATAATAACTTAATTAAAATTTAACATAGTCAACCCTAAAATTAGTTTTCCTGCTACACGAAATTGTATGCAACTGTAGTAGATATAACCTGAGGAATTATATGGAATATCCTATACGCTACACATGTCACAACAGCTTATTAATAGATGGTAGGCTGCCGCCCAGGTAAGTACCACCGCCACACCCAATTCAACTGCTAAGCAATTTATTGTGTTTTGGAAAGAGGGTGTCGACCATGGGAGGCGATCATCTTAGTCCTCAGAAGCAGCAACGCATCTATTTGCGATCTCAGGTCTTTGGTGAGATGACGTGAGATTCGTCTCGACCCTCTCGTCCTCTAAACGCCTCACGTAATTTATTGAATTTGATTAAATATTTGTCCCTTCATTGGTATGTTATTAAGCTATGGTTTTAAAAGGTTTTCCAGAGCAGGCCAAAGATGTTGAGTTTAGTCTATCATTTCATCCGATCTGATATAAAAAACTCACGAAAAATATTTGAAAAACAAATGTAAGATTATAAATAAAGTATATTTTTTTTATTCAGGTAAAAAAATTTCATTTTCATTTTATTCAATTTTATTTTAACGTCAAGGTTTGTCACATGCGGTCAAATATTTCAGAAAAGTTAAAAAATAAATAATTACATAATTTTAAATACTATACAACACCTACCATTCGGTATCCCGATACCAATGTGTTAAAATAATGCTATTCCGACACGGTCTACGCGACCAGTTTCTCAAGTACGAGTATACGGTACCTACATAAAAATTAAAGAGTGCTATTTGTTATGCCACTGACATTTGAGCAGTTGTCATCAGAATTGGCAAGCTGTCAAATACCTACTACATGACTAGTTTGCACCTCTATATTTCTTTATTTGCTAGTGTTTAGACATTACACAAATATAAATATCGAACACCAAACTGCTAGGACCTATTTATCATTTTATTGGTAGTATATTACTTTTAAAAGCTTCAAATGTTCGGTAATATACACAACAGATACCTACCTATATGTATAAAAATATTAAAAGTATAAGATTTAAGATTCAAGGTTTTTATTTCATTGAAGGTATTTACATACGCTTAATGATTGTCGTACAATATATTAACTAAACTATAAATTGTACACTATACGTTAATAAAGTAAACGAACCATTTTACCCCTTTTTATTACCACGGAAGTGTACCTAAGGTACAACAATTTTATTAAGTTTAGGTCGGCACAGCTGGCTTTAGGTAACTAACGACCAAATCCGAGGACAATTCTTAGTAGAACTACTTCGCTTTCGCTTCTGCTCACGCTTCACAAACAAATTTTGTCAATTGAGTATTTCTATAGATTCAACCGCCGCATAAATGAGGAAGGTTATTTGTTACTTGTGTGTTGGTCCCAAAGTATACCTATATACATACCTACCGGTACCTCAGGGTATATACGGGTCGATACCCGTACATACCCTGGGTACCGAGTTTGCTTAACAATCCTATTCCTATCCTGCTTAACGTGTGCTAACGGAGTTTGAAAAACTTTGATTCAATTTGTATTTGTGTGTAAGTGATCATTCAAATATTAGGTACGTAAGCAGAAATAATTATAAAAACTGTATTGAATTTCCAATGTCATTTGTATTGCATTGCCATAGGTACTTGCTCATGAATAAAAATAAATGAGATTTTGTAAAAATTATATGAATACGCTTATGTTTATATTTTCGGATGTTTGATTTCCAAAGGGAATTAAACCCCCTGACAAGACAAGACAAGAGAGGTGAGGGGGAGGGTTGAAATGGCTAAAAGCCTGCTACCGTTGTACTTGAACGGCCCTCTAACTAGTCTTATGTATAGTATGCTTATTCCTATCTCAATTTCTCTTTAATATTGGTACGGTTCGGATTTTCACAAGCAATTGGGTCACATATTTTTGGTTAAGCGAGCTCTGTGTTACGCCGAAGGCCAAAACCGGAGGCAAATTACGAGTAACAGCAATACGTTATTTGAATTTAGCTATCAACATGTTCCAACAATTATTGGGTAAACTTAGTAAATACACATATTACTAGTTAACTAATACATTGGTATAAGTAGGATAAGGTCGATCATCTAATAGTTATTGAATTATATTTAAGCTTTATATTGCGTAAAAAATAAATATTATTTCTTGTCATCAACGACAAAGATATGACAATATAAAACACCTGTCAAGTGTGAGTCGGACTAGCTCTCATAATTTTAAGGTTAATTGTTTGCGGAACACCTTTGGGATTTAACTTTCTTATATGTTGTGCTCGCGGCCACAGTAACATGCATTCTGCAAAAATTTCAGGTGTTTTCATTCAAGCGTGTATATATTATCATTAAAGAGAAAACTAAAATTTCATATAGAAAAGCATGGGAACCATAGTTTTCTGTATGAATCACAGTGTGTAATCGGTTCACGATAGAATTGTGTGTGGAGGTAGGACCTTCCTGTTCTCGGTCGAACTGACGACAATTTAGACTTTTCGATTGACCTTAAGTATGCTATACTTGGGGTTAATCGGAACATAGCGTTACGCGTACTTTTGTGTATCATTTAAATAAAAAATATATATGTATAAATCAGTGTACAAGTGCTTATTTCCATTTATAATTTTATTTACTGTTTTACACATTGTTTGAATTTTTTTTTCTATATTTTTGTCAAATGTTAACTTTAAAAAACGTTAATTTTTTTAATTTATTGAATAAAAGAAGCAAATGAGCATATAGGTCACCTGGTGCTAACTGGTCACTGCCACCCGTGGACGTACACATGCAACTTCAGGCAGTACCTTAGTCCTACAAATTGATGCGTTGCTACTTCTGAGAACTAAGATGACCCTCTTCGTATTTAGTGAACTCCGGCAACCACACCCTCCTTCCGAAACATAATAAATTTCTTTACGGTAGAATTGGGGTTTTTTTATTGTTAAACCTAGCAATAAGGCAGACGAGCCACCTGATGGTAAGTGGTCACCGTCGGC
>DWNH01001243.1:0-11845 GCA_018249895.1 Tiana niger
CGGTTCGAGTTTCCAGTTGATAGACAGTCCCAACTGTCCGAATTTATTGAATTTCGCCCCGAGTTTGAAGGATGACCACACGTTCATTGTTCCGATGGGCATTGATTAGGGTGTAACGTTGTTACAGGTACAGTCGGATATCGCAGGGACGCTTTAATGATGTTTGGGGGAACGTCTGCGATGCGGTTGTGTTCAATAATTGCGTGGAATATTTTAGTAGGGAATTTTGTGATTGTGATGGATGCGTCAAACACTGCGTGATCGTAAAACATTGATTTTTGTTCTAAGATTTCTATAAATAAATATCTTGGGACAACTCATACACGGTAATCTGATCCCAAATTTGACAGAGCCTGTGCTATGGTAACCAGACAACTGATAAACATACATAAATATGTTTTTTGTACATACATACTTATATAGATAAAAATACACAGAACAAGTAACCGTGCACATCACACATACATTTGTTCTGGGTGGGGATCGAACCCACGACCTCCCGTATAGCAGTCAGGTTCGCTAACAACTAGACCACGAGGCCAGTCAAAGTCAGAAAAAAAGTTCTATAAAAATTATGTAATATAAACGGGTTACTATTAACAAAACACAATTTCAATTTTTACCTTCAGTATACGTTATTATTATGGAAGATTTATGTGTGGCTTTTGTTGGTTAAAGTTTTTCTTATGTCCGTTAGACGAAGCGTGACCATACTCATAGATCGATATTGCATCTAAAACGAATAATTTCAAATAGTCCCTTTAAAATGTATGCGATGCCTACTCATGTGTAGTTTTTTCATGGACAGTGAGCCCATTGCCTTGAGCCAAAATACAATTTAGTTCCGCAAGGGGGGTTTTTTTATATCTCATAATAAACTACACGAATCTATAATAATAGCACTTAAGTGCCAATTTATTTTTCTAAACGCATCATTTTTAATCTACCTTAAAATAAATATACATATTGCTATATTCCACCAATTTCTTTTGTGTACCTACCAGCAGATATTTATTAGAGATTTCGAAGCTAATATTTATCGGCTGATATTTGGCGCATTTTTATAAATAGGTAGTCTTGTTTTAAGTAAAGGGATACAAGGTTACTTGTGTTCCTGTTTAGTTTTTAAATGGTTCATTCAACTTCCATTACATTGGCAAATGTAACGACAGTTCTTAAACAATGATTTAAGAACTTTGTTATTCCACATAAAGAGCCGCGCAATGCACTTATTGAAATAGAAAACGATAATAACAGTTCGCGCGCACAGAGAACACGATAATTATTTAACCAAGAATTATTTAAAGAGCTAATATAAAACAAATCAAAAATAAAAATAAATCAAGTATGCAACTCTTATAGTGTTACATTGTTACGAAAATAATATAGTAGATACGTAGTTACATAAAAAATGGATGAGGATAAAATATCCAGAATATTTCCTGATAAAATTTACCTTTAACCGCAGACGGGTGGATAGTTGGCAATTAATTATTATATTGCTTTTTCATCCCTCGCATAGCCCGAATAGCTTCCTCGAAAAGTTGGAATAACGCTTTCGCAAACTGATTTTATCCTTTGTGTCTTTGTTTACTATACAGTGTATTTCGATTTGGTTATTATAGTTAAATCTATATAAATTCTACTTCTGAAGACTAAGATGGTCGCCTCGCATTTGGTGAACTCTGGCATCCAAACCGTCTTTCCGAAACACAATAAATTGCTTTACGGTAGATCTGGGTGTGGCGGTGGTACTTCCTCGGGCGGAAGCCTACCTATTCTACAATTTATAACAAGCATATAATAAAAAAGGTGATTGAACCCCGCTCATTGAATACACAACTAATTATTGTCGTAGAACGTAATATTTGTCTTACATACAAGAGTAATAGCGCATAGCTTTTGAAGATTGCATTATCACGTGTCCAAAGGTCATCCACCTCAGCCACGGCGTCTGCTGCGATTTATTGCAGTAATGTTAGCTATCTGTCGTTTCGCCAACGCAATAAGTCAAGCCAGCGATGTAAATAACGCTTGGTATTTTCCCTAGTTATGTATTATCCTCTCGTGTTGTCATTTACACAAAAAATTTTAGTAAAATACATCCTTGGTATTGTCCCTTGCTTATCTATTCAAAAAGTCAGTAAGTAAGTACTAACATAAAAAAGAGATATTAAATTATGATATAAACGTTACATACATAAATATTTATAGAAATAACGTATAGTACAATTCTTATTAAATTTTAAAGGTCTCGTCCCATTATTCATGAACGGGGAGTTTCGCTTGATTCCCCGCACGAAATAGTTGCAATAAATTGGGACAACTTTATTGGCTATTAAAATAAGTAATGAAACTGGTTCGTGTTTCGTGTGCTGCCATTTCATATAAGAATTAGTGGATTTTTCGCTGAATAAAATGTCAATTCGGAGACATTTTTGGTCACATTATTACATTAATTAATCTAGGGAATGTTGCTGTTTTGTCCATAAGCCCTTTCAGTTGAAAAAGAGTTATAAAGAAAAAAAGTCAAACAAAACATACATCCCGAACATAGAACCCTATTTTTAAAAATGCTTCTAGCATAAAATCAAAAATTTACCATGGAACTTGAATCATTCCGTAAGTTACATATAAAGAGACGCGTTACTTGAGAAGTATAAAAGTAAACAAAGACATATCAAGCACAAAATCCATTTTGCATTGTTATTCGCTATAGTTGTATTCCCCTTTTCTATATTAAGTAGGTACTACACGTTTCCTTTGTAATGTCTTTAATCGTCCTAATTATGTGCAATGTCAGTTTAATTTGTACAAAAGACTACTTAACGTTTGTTGGAAGTTAAGAGAAGTTGTTACGATACAAAATAATTATTAACATTTCTAAATGCAAGTCCCGTCTGCGGACGAACTTTGTGCTTAAGTACTATTATTAAGTTCTTGATGGTTAATTAAGTTTTGAAAAACTATAATGAGGTACGGGTGAAAATGCCTTTCTATCAATGAAATAACTACTCAAATATGAAAAAAAAATCCTTTTGAAACTGTATGGTATTTTTAACTATTAAAATACTTTAATATACCACCAATAGGTTTTAAATTTCTTCTATTAATCTACAATAATACTAATATTATACAAAGATTAAAAAACGCATAAGAAAACTACGACGAATATTAAAATACGAGTTATCCCTGCTTCTACATTCACAAATCAACAACAAATGCTATATTAAAATAGAATGCCAAGCTATTTAACGTATAACAACGACGTACAAGGTATATAACGAAATATTAGTTACTAAATTACCACTACTAACTTAGCCATAAATATTAACTATCTAGATTACTTATCCATGAATAAGTATTTCGGTGATTGAATCTTAAACCCGATAACAAAGACAAAGAATTCGAAAACTTAATCAGGACCGCTCAATTAAACTCATTCCTTTCACCAACCTCTAACAATCCGTTGACTTCCTGGCATCCATTCATAGGGACAGAGATTTCCATCAAATTAAGCACCACCTTTGCCCAACTATTTATAAAGATTCCCTGTGAAGGGTGAGAGCTATTCAAGATGTGAAATTTGACGTGTGAGACCTCGCGCGGCTCAAATAAAACGCTCAGTCCTATTGTGTGAAACCGGGAGGTGGAACACATCCACCTCATAACCTTCGTCTCTGCGTATTATTCTTCAAGGCACCTTCATTTTTAAAGTATTTGTGCATGTATAGAGCTAGTGTAGTGTAATACAAAATTTTTCAAGATACTCGTATTTTAATGCGTAACAAAGTCAATGAAAAGTAAACAGTTTTATAATATATTTTTTACAGAATACAAAACACAAATTTTTGTACTAGATTTTAATATGAGATACATACCTTAGTCCTCATGAGTAGGGATGACCTCTGTTGCGAGGAATCAGAGGAAATGAAATAATTTTCGCCGATAGTGGACGAATTTCGTCAAATTTCTTTGAGAAGAGGCGTGCCCAGCTTTAATGTAGTAATAGATTGATATTTAATTATAAAGTTTTGGATTTAATAATTACCCACGGCCATCTTGCCCGTTGATGCTTAACATCGTGTATCGATTGCATTGATAACGATAAAGATACGCAGGTCATTTTACGCAGATTATTTTTGCTTAAAGTAGTTTTAAATGTACAATTGGATTTATTCAGCTATGTAAGTAGGTACTTGTACATGAATGACATCCATCGTGTGAATAAAGAATACACATAAAGGGCTCGCCTGTGAGCATAACGCCGATCTATTTGGATATCTGCCGACTCATTGGATACGCCGTCTATCTGATCAATCACCACCGTAAGGGTTGTCAGAGCTATTTTTTAGGATTACTTGTAAAAAACAGTAGTCAAGGGACACTACAAGCTGATAGAGGTTTTCATCATTGTATTAATCATTCATCATGATCCATTACTCACATTTTGTATCCATATATTAGGTCCAAATGTTATCCAAATATTAGGATAACATTTTCCAACTGTTTGTTCAACTTGATCACTGGTATTTGGCGTATTCTCAGTAAAAACCTAATGAGTTTTTCTTTGCTGAATAAAAGTAGCAAACAAGCATGCAGGTAACCTGGTGTTCAGGTAGTACTTTAGTCCTACCTGAGATGGCAAAAAGTGCGCTGCTACTAGTGAGGGTTATGGTCGTTTCGTATTTAGTGAACTCCGGCAACGTCACCCTTTTTCCGAAACATAAATTGCTGTACGCTTAGAATTCGAGGCGGTGGTGCTTTCCCGGGCGGCGGCCTTCCACCTTTGAAACAGTATTTTACTTTTGAACAAAATCGGTCATGTTGCATTCGCACAGATTCATTTATCTTTTGTATAAATTGACACACATACAAATGATATAGTAATACATAGGTACATTAAAGTCCACTAAACTACATTTGCGTTCTAAAATTTTCTCAACATTAACATCCTACTATATCATAAATGTAAAAACATGTATGTTGTGATGTTTATATATTTGGATGTTTGGTACTCGATCGCGCAAAAACGGCTAAACCGATTTGGATAAAATTTGGTACACAAATACTACCATCCATAAAGTAGATTAACGCAAAATACTTTTTATTCCGAAAGTAAATCAGCACGCATTTAAATTAAATGCAATTGGACACCCCTAACGAACCAGTGGGTAAGACTGAGATCAAACTAATCTGGTCTCTACAGACCGATCGGGATCGTATGAGTTCGCATTTATAAAGATTCCGAGCGTATTCCGCAAATGAACACAATTTACAGATGAATGCCTCTTCGTATTCCCAATTTGAATGAACATTTGTGTCTCATTCTGACTTAATATGGTAATATTTCGTAAGCATATGGAATAACGGTAGGGAAATATGTATATTTAAATCTGGGTTTAGTAAATGTAGCGTACAGTTATACTTATAACTATTGAAACATTAACTTGTAGTCAGGACCTAAAGGCCTAGTGGTTGAATTTCGGCCTACTATTCCGGTGGGTCCGGGTTCCATCCACGCACGCACCTTTAATTTTTCGATGTGATGTGCGTATTATACATCAATTATCATTCGCTCTTCGGTGAAGGCAAACATCGTTCCATCATCAACAGGTTTCCTGCATGAGAGTTTAAAAAAAAATCTCAAAAGGCATGTGAAGTCCACCAACCCGCACTTGTGGCCGCCAGCATGGTGGACTACCTTCTTCTCCTTCTCATTCGAAAGGAGATCCGTGCCCAGCAGTGGGACTACGATGGGTTGATGATGTCTAATATCTGTGTAATGGTATCTAACTAAATTATACAAGTCACGTGGTAAACCACTTTTTATGGCTGTTTGAGTGAAAAAAAGTTTAAAGAAACAAAACAACCGACACTCGCACAGAATTATTATTTATGGAACGCGGTCAGACTAAAAAAATACTGCCCTGTTTTTGTTTCGTCCAATTCCTTGAAATAAAGAACTAAAATTCTAAAACTAACTTTTAGTAACAAATTTTGAAAATTTTTATTATCAAGTATTTACCGCTATATCAATTAAGCCGAATATATTTGTTCCACAAAACAATGGCTGATACTCCAATGTTTGATTTTACCAGCAAGGAAAGGGAATGGCAAATTCGTAAGCCATCCCATGCCTACATTAGCATCAAGTGGATGACATACTCCCATCAGATTAATACCCATATTAAGCATGCATCAAAGGACTGCAAACGGTATTGTGAAGGGCCCTCCTGTGATTTGCCGAACAATACGAGCAAATTACTTATAACCGTAGCGACCCTGAGAGCGTCTTGACCTATTTATGAGAGTATTAAATTATTGCTCCAATATACAAATCATTCCTATTGCTATAGAAATAAAAGTGAAAATCAAATGCCCGTTGAACAGATGCTCGGATTATAACTAACGTGACTATTTATTTTTTGACTCAAAACGGGACATTTGTTTATGTCAATTAACAATAGGTAGTCATAGAAAAAAAACTCTTTTTTAAAGTTATATTTAGCATCAAACAACAAAACAATGAGTGCGAAGCGAGCGAACGAAAACTCTGTCAAATAATAATCAACCAATCCGGGCGCGCGCATTGGCACCCTCGGCCACACTCGGCTATCGTCGCGTCGAAGGACAACGCGGTCCTGCTCTCGCTCGCACACTGCTCGCGTCCGGCCAACTGCCCCGCGCGGGCATTTCGGGGACATCGGGACATGTTATTATAAAACGGGACAGTCCCGTTCAAAACGGGACGTCTGGTCACGTTAATTATAACAGGCTTAAGGATTAAGGAAATTATAATTTTAAATTTTCTCTGATAAATACGAATACAAATCAACTGTATTATTTTTTTAGGACTTTAAAAAAAAGCCTGTAATATGTACTTTCTTTTGTGTATCTTACGCGATATATTCGCCATAGTGTGATCGACTTCGATAGTTTTATTAATGAATGAGAATGTATGCGCCTCCAGCTCATTATTCAAATAATATTTTTATATATATACCTATATAAATATCTACGTATAATAACTTAATTTGAGGGCAATCATATTTTTGTCTTTTTACCGATAAAATTGCTAGTATTTTAAATGTAATATATAGTACTTAAGTCTAACAATTAGTCTTTGATTGACAATGTCGAGATTAATAGCCTTTGAACATTTACTTTTCCATAAAAAATTCTGACATACTATAATTTTACAATAATTTCTAACAATGTTATAGTGCAGGAGCTCAACAAAATATGTACCTACATAACATTTTAAAACCATAGCAAATTTTATGCCTCAACATACACAATTTCGTACTTATGTGAAAGAATTTTTATTTATTAAGACTAGCAAACATGGGAAACACCAGAAGTCGCTAATGGGATATGAGCTTAAGAAGAGAATTATTTTAGCGAGTTCTTAAAAGAACCCAATATTTGCGGGATGGCTTACACAGGACTATAATTAATCAAACAATTACTCTTATACGTGCACGGCAATGTATGTTCTTTTTTTTAAATAAAAGTAGCAAACGAGCGTGCAGCACACCTGGTGTTTAGTGGTCACTGCAACCCATGGACTTCACTTGCAACTTCAGACAGTACCTTAGTCCTACCTGAGTTACGAACATTTGTGTCATATACATACATGAAAGTCAACAGAGTGATGTGATAAAAAATGCAATTTGATAAACACACGGCTCTCGGTTGATTATAGAAGAAATATAAAGGATGATAACTGACAAGTGAAATAGATTGTAGCCAAGATGACCAATAAAGAAGTTCCCCTGGAGCGGGACATATTACAAGAACTAGGTTTCTTGAGCTCTACGGGACACAAGATTTTCCTTTACCCATTTATTGGGAGGACCAAAATGCAAATGGTCGGCTACATCATCACCTACATCATGGTCAGCTGCGTCATCACTCAATTATTTCTGACTTTAGTTCAGACAGGTACCAGTGATTGGCTAGAACTGATCAATACCTTTCCAAACTTTGGAGTGTGTGTCATGACAATTATTAAGTATACTAAAATACATACAAACAAGGAGCTATACCATGAAATCTACTATCATTTTCGAGACGACATGTGGGATATTGTTTCATCAAAGTCAACAGCACATTGTGAAGCTGTGAAGAAGTACAAGAAAACCACAACAATCAGAAACAGATTTCTCCTATACTTTTCAATTCCTTTGACGATCATAGTCGATTCATTTCCCTACGTAATGATGGTTTATGAGAATGAAGTGCTTGGAAAAGAATTAGTCCCCTTGTACCCTTTCGACGGCTGGTATCCTTTTGATAAGGTGAAATGGTATGCGGTGGCATATATTTGGGAAAGTTTCATGACTGCTGTAGTAATTTGCGTATATCTGTTTTCAAACATGCTACAATCGTCTTATATATCGTTTATTTCTATGGAGTTGAAAATTCTTGGATATTGTTTAGAAGAGCTAATAAGCCCTGAGGATGTGATTAACATAAAAGCGGGAAGGAACGTTGAAGCAATTCACAGCTCTGCTGTGAAGAAACTGAAGATAATTATTGCAAAACACGAATATCTGGCAAAGTATTAACAACATAATTTATTCATTATAAACACTTTGTATCGCTTTTGCATTTCATCAATGCGCTTCAATTGTTTTATTGATGTAAACCGTGAGATTCAAAAACTGAAATAACTGAAAGCAATATTATATGTAACATATTGAGTAATTATTTAATAGCTTCTTAGACAAATTTTGTAAGCAATTACATATCTAAGAATGTTTTCGAAATCTCCATATTCATCCAAACTTATTTTAACTTTTATTACTTCGTAAATTTACGGCAAAACAGTTTTGCCGGCTAAAGTTGGGCGATACTAATAAACATTACCGTTAACTTTTGCAGAAAATCTTCAGCACTCGACGCAGTTATGGGTGACGCCTTGCTACTAAACTTTTTCCTGGGGCCGATTTTCATTTGTCTTACAGCTTTTACGTTCACGGTTTATAATTTTTATATACTTTTATTTTAAAATATTATTGAATGATACAAATTTCTTCAATTTAAATATTATCAAAACCAGCCTTTGGATGTTTACTGTATACGTCTTCCCTAGTTGAAGCAACTCCGTTCGGTCGTACGCTCTCTGAATTCAGCTGATTCCCGCTGTATTCTTAAGATATTTGTCCATCTAGTCGGAAGGCATCCTGTACTCTGGCGGTCTTCATTTTAGAACCTTACTCTCTTCAATCAAAAATTTCATTCATTTTTGTATTTTTATTTTTTTATTATTATTTTTGACTGTTATCCTTTTTTTCAGGTTGTCGACAGCTCTTACAAAGCAGTCCGATATTTTTTCATGTTTAATGCACTTCTAATAGAAATGTTTTATCAGTGCAGTGTTGGACAGATGCTGAGTGACCACGTAAGCTTATATTTTAAACAAATTTTGAGGTTTATTTCATTCATTATTTAGATTTCATTATTCGTAGCAACCAGATATTTGATACGCAGTATTGCTCTTCATCTAACTCTAGGTCGTATTAATGACAAACCGGTCATTATTTTTATTGCCACGACCAATGTATTAAATAAATTTTGTTCGTGAGACATGTGTGAATTATATTGATACTGAATGATTAAATGAATGAAAATAGAGCAATAATAGCTTTGATAGCAGCATTTTGTAATAATTACAAAATTAAAAAAATATATATTATATAGGTCTAGTGCCTATATAATATTTTTTCTTTTCTGTTCTATTAGAAAATCTGTTTCTATTAGATATTTCCGAGGCCTTTTCTTTCAAAAAGCAAGCTTCCATAATGTACATCTTTTCAGAGTGAAGATCTCACAGATTCAATATACTCATCTGACTGGCCTTACGCAAGTCCAGAAGCAAAGAAAATTATGCTATTGTTCATGATGCGAACCCAGAAGCCTTTTGAACTGACTGGAAAAGGTTACGTTGTCATGAATATGAATACTTTTAGTAATGTAAGTCAGTGTCTTAATCTTTAAAGTTAACAACTTCTTAACTTAAGAATATTTTCAATAAAAATAATTATTTTGATTCCCTTATTTGGGAACTTTATTTCTTAGCACTGAAAAATATATACCCTAGATTGTAACCTATACAGATTTTGATAAGTTATTTTACAAAAAAAAATTTAATTATTCAACATTTACATATAACAGAAAGCAGGTATATATTTATATTTTTTTCGGTATTTACGCCAGTTTGCTACACATTGCACCCTCTATCAAAGAATACATGAAGCTATAGTACTAATTTTTCTCACTAGATGGCATTGGATTCTATCGTTACTTCAACAAAAATATTTTATGTAAACATGATGTAAAATATAAGTTTAAACCGAGTAATTTTTAAAACAAAACGGTAAATATCTGAATAAGTTTTATATAAGTATGAGTTTTAATTGTTGATGTGGTGTTTTTTTCTTTCAGATTTGCAGCACCTCCTATCAATGTTTTAACTTACTGCGCACAATATATTCTTAAAGCTTCTAATAAATAAACATTGTTATTTTCACAAACTTGAAAATAAATTTGTTTCATGCAATACTATAATGGTTTTTTGACTACACTAGATTTGAACAATTAATATAAGAATTATTGGTTGGATTTTCACTTTATAAAATTACGAGTCACTGAGAGAACAAAGGCATAAGATAAAGATAAAAGAGATTAAAATTTAGGAAGCATTTGATTTGACAGTTCTTTGCAGTCTTTATAAATAGTTTTTTTTTATATTGAATAAAAGTAGCAAACAAACATGCAGACCTGTTGTTAAGTGGTCACTGCAACCTAGGGACATCCACTTGTGACTTAAGATAGGACCTACTTTAGTTACCTGAGATCGCAAATAGTTGCGTTGCCACTTCTGAGGTTTAAGATGGACGCCTAGTAAACCCCGGTAACCATACCTTCCTTCCGAAACACAATAAATTACTTAACTGCAGAGTTGAGTATGACGGTGGTATTTCCCCGTGCGGCGGGTCCCACCTATTAGTAAAGCGTGATAAATTTTAATGAACAGAATAATCGCAAAGATGATATAGCAAGAATCGATTGACCCAACCCACCTTGTAATCCACATACCTAGTATTACATTTCATTAAAAATATTAAACCATTTTTAAGCTTGTATTTGTAAAAATGATAAAAATATTTTTCATAACGATTTTTCCTCATCTTGAGCGATGGATTTAGAAAAATCTTTAAATCCTATTACGTTTTATGACGTTACTTCTTTTGTTTCAGTCTTTATACACTTACTTTATCAGTTTCACATCTTAGAATATTTTTTACAGAATATCTTTTATTGTTGAATGTTGCATAAATATGAATATAACCCTAGAAACGTCAAAATAAAACCTATCCACCATTTTATGTTCATTAAGAGTTACTTAAGTTTCTGCTTTCACGGCTAATAGGGAAATTTTATTATAACCTTGCAAAGACAATATTTTGTTAAGTGTTTTACTGGTAGTTACTAAAAATCAATTCAAAAGATGATTTTCCGATGTTATATGAACAAAATAACGCAGGTACTTTGAAACTAATAACAAATTTGCAGAGAAATCTGTGTAGAATTATGAGGTGCCTACGACAGCGGAACAGGGGGAACTGAGATGACAATGGCTTTATTGAAACTGTTCGCTCCATCTGAAACCATAAACCCAATATGTCTGCCCTCATATTGAAGTCTACTAGGATTACGATAATATTACATGATCGAATGGTACCGCCATTTTTAAGATATGATTTGGCCCAGGTTTAAAGCATTATAATTATTAAGCATACATTCTTAAGGCGCAATTACAAGTATATTTATAAAT
>DWNH01001244.1:0-11844 GCA_018249895.1 Tiana niger
ATTGTAAGTGCTTTTACCGCTGACCGAGATTATAATACATAATATATTGCGGACATCTGCACCCATCAAAGATGTATAAAAGATTATTCATCATTAGATGAATTAAGTAAACGAACACAAGTCGTTAATGTACACGGGACAAAATTATATTGGTCCTTTCAAAATCAAGCTTAACGATTGGGCAATATAGTAAGCAACAAAATAGCAGTGTAAGTGTTAGTTCACATAGTAAAAACTTGACCAAAAATATAAAACGTTCCGCCATATTGTGGATTATCATTGAACTAATTTTACTACTTTTCTCTTCATTGGGGACAGTGGCGCCCTCGGCAAAGGATTTTTATGTTTTTGTTCCGATTTTAACCCACTTTACAATAACGGCTCTGTGCGCCAAGATAATTTTATATACGATATGAATATAATCACATTGTGACGTCACTACCAGTCTATAATATACATATATATTTTTCTGATATATCTGTTATCTATAATGATATTATACATTTTAAAAGACAACGCTATTAAATTCTGGAATATATAATTACAAAACATATGAAATATTAATCAATTAGTAGATAATTATTTTACTTATATTACGTAAACGTTAAAGCGATCAAATTTATGCCGTAATATTAAACATAGAATATGGCAACACTACAATATATTCTTTTAAAAATGTAACATTCGAATTAAGTTTGAAATCACTTGTTTTAGTCTAGAAGATACATAGAATTCTTTTTTTAAATTAGCATTATTTTTCCAATTACTTGTAATATTGATTATTTTCTTTACTTAAAATAACAGTACATATGTAGATAGAATATTTTGCTATAATTCTTAAATGTACATATGTATTTGAATTAAATAAAAAGCACTAGAAATTTTGCACAAATTCTTGCATTTGTGCAAAAGAAATACAGTCCTATACGTGCTTCATTACAAGCGACATATTTGTGCTACCACATCTAAAGAACCTGTCTGCCGGACCTTACAGAAAAAAATTGGCGAATAAATCATTTTAAAACTAGTTAATCGTGTAGTTACAAGAACATTTGGTGCGTCTCTCTCTCACACGCAAGTATTTCTATAATACTATCACTTTCTACCATCGTCCGCTCGGCAGCATTAGATTGGTTACACAGAGAATATTACTTGTATTATTGGGCTATAACATTTATAAAAAAAAACACACACACCTTTTAGAATATCTTCGATTTCTTAGCACTCAGGTGCAGTCAAATTATATCTTTAGGGTAAGTTTAAATAAGGGATTAAATGGTCGAGCACGCTCCTGACGTAACCGTCATTTCAATAATTTTATACAAATTTATGTACAGCGAAAACCAGTTTTGCTCTGGCAAGTATCGGTGCGTACTATTTGAAACTCTATTTCTATGATATAAAGTCGACATTTGTTTATCAATACGAGAATACTCAACCAGTTCTTTCCTTATTTACGCTTTCCCTTGAGTGTAACACAAGCAATATTACAGCTAAATTGGTTTTCATCAAATATTCCTTATTCTACGCCTAAAAATTTTATCTAATATGCTAATTGAGATTAAATATAGAAACATTATAAATAAATACACTCAAACAGTTCCAAAACCTCTCGCGTATCAAGCACCAGTCTTAGACCACATTCCAAACCATGAAGTCTCCTGCCCACTGCACAATACCATACCGAAACCGTGCTATGAACGTATTATGCCCAAATATATCTAAATACTCGTATAAATTTGTGATGACAACAGATTACTTTATGAAGACAATCGTTTGTTCATTACCAAGTATTTTTTTATATACGAGAATAAAATTTACATTTAGATTTAGATATATAGCAATAATTTAAATAAATGCTAGATTTTTAACTTCAGAACGCTATGATACAGCACTGGAGCCTTCCAAGATTCAATTTAATACACGTTTTTACACAAAAGTTCACGTGTAAAAAGCATACGGTCTTAAAGCGAAAAATCACATTCGTACACATAAGTAAATGGATCATAACAAACATTTATTCCTACACGATTCTCCTAAAACCCAAAGCTAACTTCATTATATCTACAGACGTAAAATCATAAAAAAAATATTATAAAAAAAATTATCCATTAATAACATTGATAAGCGTAAAAAAATTGTAACTAAACTCACAAGATTCCACTTAGCTTAGACATAAAGAGAAATAAATACACAAACCTAACAAGCACAATACTGAGGCCTAAACGTTTAAGAGCCGATTTTTCAATATTCAGATAAAGTGTCAGACATTTTTTCGACAGATAGTAAAAAAATGGATTTCTCAATAGTCAGATACGGTGATAAATGGAATATGAAATTAAATGTAATGAAATGAAATTATACATTAATTTAAATTGAATTGAAAAATACAAAGAAATTATAAGATCGATAAACAGTCGAAAAACTTTATTCGTTTGGTAGTTATTTGACGTTTTATCTGGTGATTGAAAAACGGCTCTAAGAGAAACGATTAAACGAACTAAACGAATTTCGACCTTATCGTCGACTGTTCAATGAAGATTTTGGTCAGTTTCGGGTGCACTTTAAGACAAAAGATCAGCTCGATCGACGAGCTTATCCACATACAATCTAAATTGAACTTTATTACTAAGAGCAATAGGCAGAGTATAGATAGTGGTCACTATGTATTGACATCGATCAACAACACAATACTCAAACACAATGCTAAAACTCTTATTAAATACAAGAGATTTACATCTATCCTCATATTTAAGGAATTAATACTCAACAATAATAACCTTAAAACATGCCTAATATTTATGAGATTAAAATATTTAGAATGACAAGGGAAAAACCTCTTCATATCAATTTAGTCCTCTCATCTATAAAGTAGGCTCTCACCATCATTCTAAACACCATTTCTAATAACCTCACTAATTCAAGTTGACATAATGTCACTTCCACAAATGTATCACATTTGTTAGTCAAACTGCACTGCTCTCGTTTATCATTTTTTTCTATTAATTTAAAAGTCCAATTCATGTCACTACAACACACATTTATTATAATTCTCATTAAATTTAAATACGGTCCAATACAACGCACTCAATCTCGTGATCAAGCACGTCCGCCGCGAGCACGCCAAAAAGAAAAAAATTTTCACCTTCACTGCTTTGTTCATCAATGGATTGGTCGTGTCTTTACACTTCCCCCGCTTTCTCGATCACGTCACAACGTTCCCCACTACTTTCCCGGTTTATCACAGCGTTCCCCGAATCCCCCACATCGTCACAGCGTCCCCCAATCCCCCAGTGCATCACACAAGTGTCCACGCCGCTTACTGCGCCTTGCGCTCGGTCTCGTGTCATACAAAGTCCATGGCGTCGTGAGCTTTGCCCGAGAACTTGCTGAACGAACGCCGTTTGACGGTGCGTTCAATCAACTTCTTCACCTCGCTCACGATAAACACGCTCGACGTGAGACACACGAGGAATATTATGTCTGGAACGGAAAAAAATTTATAAAGCTGAGTGGGAACATCACTATATTTTATGCGCTAAAAAAATGTTAAGAGGGAACTATCAACGAGTATTTTTATGTTATGTATGACACGTTATTTATGCAAGTATTATTGTTGGCATGAGAAATTTTGTAAATTGTAATATTCACTCTTCCGACACAAAATAACTAGATAGAACTAACTTTCCCAATCTATTTCTAAGTATCATAAAAGTTTTTATTTTAATCAAATTTTGTAAGCAATTGGTTGGTTGAGTGATAGTGACAGCTCACCGTGTCCCGTCAAAGCCTCGGTTTGGAAGACCCGTTGCAGAGGCGGGAAGTACACAACCAGCATCTGGCCGACCAAACTCAGAGTCACTGCTACCAGGAACATTCTGGAAAACACAAATTACGTACTAGTAGTTAAGGCGTTAAAGGAGTCCTTGAAGGCTGGCAACGCAAGGGCAACCCCTCCGGTGTTGCAAATGTTTATAGGCGACGGTGACCACTTACCATAAGGTGGCCCGTATGCCTGTTTGCCAGTCCTTTCACAAAAAATAAAATAAAATAAATAAAGAATAATACATAATATTAATGGTTACCAAAAATAAGTACTTTAGAGAATAATACTCTATGAAACGTAAGATTAATTGCATGTGTCGTTTACATAAATAATTCTTACCCAAACTCCATCACCATCGCACGCCATTTGACGTACTTGACTCTCCTGTCGAGGATGGGCTTCGAGGGTGTGCAGAAGGGCTCGTGAACGAGGATCTATCACCTGCACTTTGTTGCGATAACCGCACCATACTGTACACCCCACAGCGCTTAGACAACGGACTGCAAAGAAACATTGTATAGTAAAAGTGTCGAACGGTCAAGTCTAAATACCAGTTATGATATTTTATAAACGTTTAAATGTGATCCTACGTATGTTACCAGTTAAGGTTTACAATGTCTAAATAGTTTATTACTAGTTTTATATACTGAAATGTTAATTGGTTCGGAGGATAAATTATAAACAAATATAGAATGCTTTGAACGTGGTCTTATACTCTACATCACCCTGGTCTCCCTTCAAAACGCCTTAAGTCTTTCGCCTTTTACTGTAGATGCTTACCAGAGCACTTCGGGTCTCCGAGGATGAGCAGCCAATACTGAGTGAAGTCCCACTGGCCGTCAGCAGCTCGCGCGAATATAGCGACTGTCCCATCAGCTAGGGCCACGATGCAACGGGATGCGCACGCAACGATCGAGAGAATGGCGTCGTTGAGTTTCACTCTAATAAATAAATAGAGAAGTATAAATACAAAAAGTATAAAATTAGAGTAGATAATCTTTACGTATCTGATCTCAGGTAGGACTAAGATAAAATCTGAGGTTTTATAAGAATGTCCAAGTTTTGTAGTGACAACTTCAGACAGGTGGCCTTTATGCTTCTTTGCTACTTTTCTCTAATAAAAGAAATACAATGTATTTGCCATATAAAAGAATCCATATCAACAAAACCATGTCCAAGGAAAAATTGCAATTAATACTTCCAAGGAGTCAAAAGTTTAAAGTAAGTAAGTAATACGATTCAACGTTCCTAGACCATTCCGTGAACACTTCAATATCTCTTAACACGTGCATGTTATAAAACGTACGTACGTAGGTACAAGGTAACAAGGTACTTCATATCTTACCTTGCCAAGCACTTGCTATAGTTGCCCATAGCGGAGTGCACGTAGAGATTGCCGCTTTTAGTGCCGAGCCACATGGTTGCCATGACAGTAGACATCTTGCGATCCTGCGTGACGTCCGCACGACTTTCCGCGTTCGATTGCTCCTGGGCGAAAGCGTCCACACCGGGCTCCGGACTGGCGCGTCGTTGCTCTACTTCTGCTACTGTATGAAATAATTAAATAGTGGTTTAAAGATAAATCTGCTTTTCGGATACTAAAGTTACCTCTTCTCAGTCGTAAGGCAGCAGCAGTAGCATATATAGACACAGTCTGCTCACGCTAACGTCTTACACACATGTGTTTGAACGTGTTCTTGACACGAGACGCTATGGCGATGATATTCATAATAATAATGTCTTTATAATTAATTGGAAACAATCGACATCACTTTTTAAAGAAAATGCAACTGGACTAAATGCAAATGGTCATTTGGCAGAAAAACTGTTAAAACGCTTAAACGCTTTGTTTAAAAAAAATTGAGTAACAACATCCTCACGAATTTCTATTTGATATTAAAGGGCGGTTTAAAAATAATACGGTACGTCAGCGTTGGGTTTTCGCACCTAGAAAAATACTGTTTCCTAGTAACACGAATTTTCAGCCGTTTCGTAGTTCACACGCCGAAATCACAGCGTTATTTTGTTTGTTTACTTTGGCAGTCGGCCAGACCGTTTGCACTCTCTGATTTGTTTACATATGAACTTGCGCATTTTTAAGCCACATTCAAAAGATATCGACTACACATTATTGGTACAAATAAAATGTTTATTATGGCTTATAAGCTGTGACTAAATACTATGACGTTATATAATCATATTTTATAAAACATTGAAATCTGTATAGCATTAAACACTTGAAACCTTTCCACACTATAACCCCAACCGCTATGACCTAATTAACTACTGGTCACCCGCGATTACTGTTTTGCAGAGTGCGGCTTGCAATTTACTAATAAAAATAAATGCAAATTTTAACATTACTTACCATTTACAGGAGTGGAACTTAGCGGCGGACTTTCCGCAGGTGTTGTTTCTTCATCTGCTTCGTTGATGGATTCCTTGGGCGGATCATTGCTGGGCGGGTGCGCTGATTCCCTTTCAGGGGTACTTGGCGGAGTCAGCAGTGTTGCTTGTACCTACATCCAAATTGTTTACCTTTAGTATATATCGTCTATTATAGTATTATTTCAGTGACGTGTTACACCATAAAAAAGAAATATTTTACATACAAAATTTATAACAAATAGGCCTACTAATATAATACGTTTCCACAAAATAATGCAGCTATAATAATTTAATTAATTAGAAAAAAAATTACACACAGATGACAAACCAAAACCTATGTAATTGTTTTTGTAAAGATTTTTAGCATTTATCTTGTACCTTCATGATTTAATAGAAGTGGAGTAACTTTTTTAGTAATTCCAACTTTCTTGTGAGAAATCATAATCCACAAAATATATGGCATTATTACAGCTATTACATATATGGTACTATTAGCAATATTGTACATTTTGAAACTTAGCTAAGAAACTTGTAATAAAGCTAAACAATGTAAATAAAACATTTTGATTGATTCAGAATTATCTTTCACTTATCGATTAAGAAAACTGTCCTACTAACTAGCCATCAATTATAATTATAATCCAACTTTTATCCCGCTGTTTTGTTCATATCAACTCCATGGAATTGGAGGGCAATCTGAGCTCCTTTTGCAGTCAAGTTGCTTGCTCTTTACCTTCCTCATTTTCAAACTAAACTGTCCTTTTAATGTTACTTACCAGTCTGGTGCTTCCAATGACGACTTCTTTCTCGCTATTATCACCATTTCCTCCGCCAGTGATGGGAACCCCGTTGGATTGACTGTCTGTGGAGTCGCTCTTGCCCACGCAGAATAATGATTGCTGTTAATATAATATTGTATTAAAAATACTTTTTCCTGTACGATTATATTCGTAAGGGTTTTTTTATTGAATAAATGTAGCAAACTAGTGTGCAAGCCACCTGGTGTTAAGTGGTCACTGCAACCCATGGACATCCACTTGCAACTACAGACAGTCCTACCTGAGATCGCAAATAGATGCGTTGCTACTTCTAAGTACTAAGATATGTATCGGCATCAAGTATTCATATTATATACATATATTTATATGTGTATTAATATTATATGTATGTATTTCTATGGTCTAATTAGAAAGTAGATAATGTATGAATTTACATATTCTGTGATCATTTCAATTATAATCTACCTATTCAATTACCGATTACAGCCCTACGAGACATAAATTAGTCTCAGCGATAGTAACACGTTGACAATCGAAAAAATATTTGAGAACGTACCGAATGGCGTTTAGTCTCAGTTTCAACGGATATTCTCTCCTCGTACTCGCGATAGTCCTCGTCCATGGCTCCGGGGACCGACGCAACACACAGTATGTGCTTATCGCTGACGGAGAATGACTCGATCACCTCCGCTGGGTTGTTAGCGTCGATGATCTGTATATATCAAAGAAATATGTATTATTTAGTACTTAAACGCGTATTTAAATTAATAATCTACATAGTTTCATAGCTGGACACTGAAATACGTCTTGAAAGTACCACCACCTACATACATATGTATAGTCTGTTCTTTCAATGACTACTATTTTTTCGAATTCGGAAGTATGTCCACTAAACATACAATTTCCTATGGTAATTGCAACCGTAAAAATAAATAAACAGATCTCACCATAACGACGCCTTTGTTCTGCGTACTGGAGCATATCCAAACGAGAGAGGACAGATTCTTCTCAACGTGTTCGACGAGATGCGTAGACTGCAGCTGTCTGTTGATTTGCTCCACTTCGGGGGAGTGCACGGACTGCGCTTTGCTCATCTCGTAGGCTGCACAGTTGAAATAAATGCATGAAATGAAATTAAATTGTTTTTATGCAGTACAAGGTATAAGCATAAGATACATACACCTAAATAACTACAATAGGCTAATCTGGTAGTGTCAACATAAGTTAACCACGAAAACTACAGAACTAAGTCTATACTCTACTTGAAGAATGTGGGGTCTGTGTGTCCCCATTGCAATTTTGAATATATAGTAATTCCATGAAGTAATTCCCATCAAGTCTGTAGGCTACTTTCGACCAAAATTAACAGCTGTTATCCTAAGACAACCATATCCCAACCGCCCCGATTCGCTAACCACTAGACCACGAGGTCCAGTCGAGGTTAGTGTAGTTGAACATGTAACAATTTTATTATTTGTATCAAGTAATAAAAACTAAAGGTCCTAGAAAACGTTATATCACCTTCAATACACGTACCCAAGCACATTGTATTCTCGGCTCTGTCCTCATCCTTTGCATAGAAAACGCTTTCGCCAATCATACAGCCGCCATCAGGAGTACGTCCACCGTTGAGATTCACGCCCGCAGCGCAAAGCAACGACATACGAGGTTCCGCCTCTGCTATCGGCCTGAACAATAAATAGAAAAGGGATTATAATATGAAAATTGATAGTATGAAGTATTTGATCGGTTGCGATAATTATTAGCACTACTTTTATAAGATGATAGTCCGATCTATAGATCAATTGTATTATTTGTTATAAATATCTATATTCAACATAAACAAAGGCATAAATTTAACTTGCAACATCTGTTTTGTAGCCTTATTGATTAAAAAAAATACTTCAAAAAAGACCACAAAAAAGATTCGCATTTTTTGTCAATGATATATTTTGAACAGATCGACCGATTTTAATTGGCTATATATATTGGTTTTTAATGCCTAAAATTCGTCAGAAATATGATATGGATTGGTTGAGAAATATTGAAGTTGAAAACAAAACTTTACACATATACACAGTGGAACAAGTGTCTGTTGCTAGAAGACCTTTTTCAGTTTTAGTAACATTTTGCAAGTAGTAGCCTAAATTAGTTTTATTCACCTGCAGAATACTGGTACAGGAACAGGTACACCGCCAGACGACAGAGAAATACAAGGGCTGGGTCCTTTAGGCCCCTGACCGCTTTTGCCCGGCAAGCTCCACCCATAAGCCTGGGTACGTCCGTCCTCCTTACGCACGTGAGCTCGTACCTTAAAAGGAGAAGTGAGTTATTAAATATTTTAAACACAAAAACTCAATATAAACAAATAAATAATAAATAAATAATCGTTCATCCGATGACAAAGGAGGCTCTCTATAAGTTTTATAATTGCCCCTAACAAAAGGTCTGACTGGAAAGACATTAGATTATCCAATTCTATCTTAAATTTTTATCGTGTTTGGGCCACAAAGGTGTCCACTGATAGACTTAAAAAAGGCTCTCTCTGTAATCTCAAAAGCAACAAGAGTGTATAGAGTAGACAATCTACAACAATGTAGAAAATGTTGCAAATGACACTTGACATAAAATCAATCTAATTAAATAT
The DNA here is from genome assembly GCA_018249895.1 of Tiana niger. Lineage (NCBI taxonomy): Eukaryota > Metazoa > Arthropoda > Insecta > Lepidoptera > Hesperiidae > Tiana > Tiana niger. The sequence continues at coordinate 9,641 of DWNH01001244.1, forward strand.
TACGTGAGCGTTAGGTCTCATAATTTTTTTGAACAATCTTAAATAAATGTCATAATTATAATAATAAATTGTAGTGTTAACAACTTTTCCTTTATTTAATAATAAGTAACACTAACCTGTCGGAACTGTTCGCTTCTCTCATGGCGCCTGTGATGATGGTCGCTTAGCTGTGTTTCTAAGAAGTCAGCCTGCGTGCGCGAATGCCTCAACGTGGGCTGAGGGGCCGCAACCGCCTTCAAGTGCGGCGTCGATACTGGGCGCTGCGGTCGCTCCGACGTACTGTAATGAAACGCAAGTTGGCTTGTCAAACTTGTAAAAGGTTAATCGAGCTATTTCTTTGGTTTATCTCTATTCACTTCGAAGTAACAACGTACAACATTACTTTTTTCTTTTATTGTCAATGATTTCCATATCTGTCTGGATGTAAATGTAGTAGTATAGTTATCATAGAGTTTTGTTTCTTTTCACATTTAAGAATTACTTGTTTTATTCTACAGAAAGCTATAATCTCAGAACTAAACTTTATAGTATGGGTATAAATAAAAAAGAAAATTATAAATCACTCGATTTATAATTTTCTTACTTGTAACTTTCGCACTTGTTTAATAGATATTATTTGACTTAGACAACCCTTTCTGAGTTAAATAATATCTATTAAATAAGTATAATAATTTTATAAAGCATTTTTAAAGCACGCAAAGCATTTAAAGACGAAAGCAAAATAAAAATGAATATTTGCAATACTGCATACACTTACAATTTTTTTGATTTAGCCTCACATTTAAAAATTTCATGAGCATTAATTTTGAGCGCGTGCTTCTATTATCATGTTTTCACTTCTATTAATTCACGAGTACATAATTAAATCGAGTCGTCAAATAGCCACGCCATCAAAAATCAAAATAAATAAATAAAATAAGCTTTGTCTGTTACTTTCTTATAGATATAATGAAATTCGTTGTATCCGGTATGCTAAATAATAAAATTAATTATTCGGTTCATGACAGAAGTTTCGATACCGTCATACATAAAGTAATAACCAATTTTAGGTATTAGTCTGACTCAAGTTTCTTTTCTGCAAATGACGCTGACCAGGTTGTGGAAGTCTATATCAAAGGTTATCGGATTATTGTTAACTTACGACCGAAATGATACAAATACTTTTCTATTAAATGGTATAAAACATAAACATTAAAAATTCAATTTATGTTCACGTATATACCTACACTGATAGTGTAATAATATGATAGATATTATTATTCTGTGATTAGCGGTCTTATTTAAACCTTGCGTTTTTTTAACACGCGTCGTACAAATAGCGCGTTATACCACTTGTGATCAAACTATACTCCTTCTAAACGCCTCAGCTACCAGCCAATTATAAAATTAGCAACAAATTAGAAATTATTTTTAGCTCATCATCCGAAGGGTAAAATCATTCATCATCATTAGCGTTTAGCGATTTGCTAGCTAGTAAATAAGTAACAATAATGGCTATCGAAGAACCTATAAGACATATCATCACATGACATTATAAATATCAGAATTTAGAAATTCTGATATTTATAATGTCATATAATGATATGTCAATATAGTAAAACTGTTAACAAAGAAACGGCCATCGCTACGAAGCTCATGACATTTTTATATGAACCAGCAAAAAATATCATGCACGAATAAATAAGAATTTGAAACAATCGCATGTAACAGAACCAGCAAATAAATAAAATAAATAATAACAAAATACATGCGTTGCTACTTTTGAGGACTAAGATGGTCGCCTCGTATTTAGTGAACTCCGGCATCCACACCCTCTTTCCGAAACAATAGAATGCTTTACGGTAGATATGGGTGTGGCGGTGGTACTTCCCCGGGCGGCAGCCTACCGACTATCGAACCTATCGAACATAATATGATTCGTGAGAAGATACCAACACCACATTTCTAGCGTAAACTTTTTTCGTTAGAGGCATTTAACGATATGTCTCTTCATCAGATGCCACGCTAAGGCTCATAGGTATATGGTATTGGTATAAAGGATTTGGGGTTGTGGTGTGCAATGACCACTTGCCTGTATGCTAGATTGGTAAAAAAGATTGAATAGTAAAATAAAACACTTTTATCTCCTACTAGTGACCCGCCCCGGCTTCGCCCGGGTGCAATTTAGAAATTCGGATAAAGGACAATCGGTTGAACGGGGCAGA
>DWNH01001245.1:0-11843 GCA_018249895.1 Tiana niger
GGTGTTTGTGTAATTGTCTGTGTGTGTGTCCATGGTACCCACGACACAAGATCCTAGAATCTTAGTGTGAAGCGTTAATTAAATTAAAAACGTAAAATTATGTGAGTACGTAATCTTAACAGTTAGTCTTGATTAGGTATTCTATCACCAATAATTGTTAATTGTAAATGTAATTGAAGTAAGTATAGTTTAATATAAGAAGTTCGAGAACATTATTTTGCAGTTTTGTTAACCTGAATCTGTTGTTGTTAACTTATTTTTTATTTTGAGGTAAAATTGTAAGTATTGTTTTAATTTATACCTGCATTTCTGATTTTTCTTTATTCCAGGATGCAGACTGACTGTCGAAGTTCTCCTGAAGAGCTTTTAATTCTGCTAATGTTTTGCTGAGCTCTTTCTGTACATGCTTAAGTTCGCTGAAATATTTTGCAACTTAATAGTAATATAATTAGAATAGTAATTTAAAACTTATACATGTATACAAAAGTGAATTTTTTGTACTTTTCAGTTACTTTCTCACCTTTGTGCCTGTTCTTTATCCACCGTTAACCGAGCCTTAGTGACGACATGTTCTTCTTCCAAAATCTCGTATTTGCCTGTTAACTCCTCATATTCAGCCTTTTCCACAGCTAATGAATGTTCTAGCTCTATAGTTAAGATAATATTTAAGTTATTATAAAATAATTATCACAAAGACAAATATTGATTTACTAGTGTCCCCTTTATACTTACTTTTGAGCGATTCTTCATATTCTTGTTTAAGTTCTGCTATTCGTTTTGTTCCTGCGCCTGATGTTTGTTCTAATACTTTCAATTTTCCTTTTAAGGTGGCTAACTCGGCCTCTTTGTTTTTGATATCTTTATCGTGGTTGAGCCGCATACGCTCAAGTTTTTTACGTTCCGCCTGTAAGAAGTAGAAATGAAATTAATGCTGCGATAATATTTCATAATTAATAACTATTATGATGTATTAATTGTATTTTGCTGTATTTATTACTGTAGCTTATATTTATCCTAATACATACTGTTAAATCAGTATCAAGCTCAGACGCTTTACTTTCCCAGTAACCTGACTCTTTTTTTTCTGTTTGTAACTTATTTTCAAATTCTTTCTTTTCATTTTCTAGTTTGGCTGAGTCAGATTTAAGTTGAGATATTTCTGACTTCAGGGAAGATAATTCTTTCTCAGTCTTGCTAAGTTCTTCTTTAGCGGCAGCCGACTCATTTATTTTGTCTTGAAGGTCTTTTGTCATTTTCTCACACTTATCTTTAATTTGGGCCATCTCAACAGAAGATATTGCTTCGTCATATTTCTGGTTAGATGTTTCCCGTAGGGCGTCTTCCTATTATTAACAAATTCAACATAAGAATATTATTATCAATCGAATTCCAATGTATTTATTTATCGAACGCAGAGTGAAATAAAAATGTATTATTTTGAAATCAAAATCTAGATAACTATTCGTCAAGATTTAACACTGTACATACATAATTATAGGAATTTCTTTTACATCTCAACTATTCAACACATGCACGGATTTTGTATGTATATGCTAGCGGGAAAGACGAAAAAAATGGATTATCTCAATGAAGGATAAAATATGCAAGAATATACAAAGGCTCACGCTGCTAATCTTGCATTTAATGAAAGGGAAGATGCATGTAATATATTCTGCACAAAATAAATACCAGTTGTTTTATATGAATATCTTTAGCGGCTATTGTAGATTCCATATTTGTTATTTTACGCTCGAATCCAGACTTTAACTCTTTTAAATCTGATTCTAAAGTAATAATAGTACTTTCAGATTTAAAAAGTTTTATCTGTAATTCATCCTTTTCCTCAGCGAAACCCATCGACATCCGTCTATGTGAGTTTGCTAATGCTTCGGCTTGTTCTTTTTCTTCGGAGAGCTAACGTTAACGAACAATTAAATGTAAGATGAATATTTTAATAATGAGTACGGATTTTACATGTAATATGACCTTAAATAATATAAGTATTAACATATGTTACGTTATGTAAATTTAATCATTTTGTATTAATCATGTAGGTATTTTGGCGTTATTTTGAAATACACACCTCTTTTTCTAGTTTTGTAAGTTTTTCTTTACGAGTGGAAAGAAGTCTTTCTGTCCTCTTGCATTTATCTTCGGCTTCTTTTAATTTCTTTTCCAAATCACCTATCTTTTTAGTTTTATCTCCAACCTAGTAAAAGAAGTATGTTAGATTGTTTATATAATTATTAGATGTCTGTTAATAAAGCCAAATTTGTTAAACAATGATTTTAAAATTTGACACTCATTTATGTGTAATTACCTCTTTAATTAACTTGCTTTTATCTTGTTCCATTTTAGTCATACTTTCCACTTGTTTTTTAAGTTTTTCAATCTCTTTGTCTTTAGTATCCATCTCCTTTTTAAGATCTTCTATCTTCTTCATGCAGTCAGACATAGCTGTTTGTTGAGTATTCGTTTTTTCTATGATCAATAGAATAAAGTTAATTCGGCGAAAACAGGTTTTGGCATAAAAGCATTAAAATATAACATGTACATGATAATTTACTTACTTAAGTCAGCATTAAGTTTGGTAATTTGTGATTCTAAGTTTTTCTTTTCTTCACTAAGTGATTTAATTTCGTTTGCAGCTTTGGAGGAATCTGTTTCAACAGTTTTCAATTTACTAGCTAAGGAAGTTTTATTCGTCTCAAGTTTAGCATTAAGGTCTTTAAGATTTCCTATTTCTGTTTGAAGGCGGTTCTTTTCGTTTGTAAAATCTGATTCGGTTTTGGACATCTTGGACCTGAGATCTTCAATATCCTTTTCTAATTGCGCTTTTACATTTGTTTCTTGTGAAGAAAGACCAGCATTTTTCATTACAATGTACAGCTCGCCTAAAGAATATAATGATATATTAAAAAAATTACAATATATTTAAAGCAGAGTACTAAAGTAATGAAATAAAGATTCATTATATACCTATTTCACTCTCTAAGTCCTCGACCATTTTTTTCATTTGTAACTTTGTAGTTATATCAGTAGGTTTCTTTGGCGTCCTCGGTTTAAAAGATTTCATTGCATCTTCTCTCAATTCTTTCAGAGTGGTCTGAAGTTTAAGCTTTTCTTTTTCTAACTAGAGTATCATTTTAAATTCATTAATATTATAGTTTTATAAACTAACATAAGTATAGTATAACATAAGTTTAATTCTGTATATGTATTAGTATTTAAAACTTACCTTGCTATAGTTAAGTTTCAATCTATCTAACTCGTCTTGTTTTGCTTTTAGAGTTTCTGCATCTTTCTTTGTTAGCTCTCCTCCAAATCTTACTTTCTTTTCAGTTTTATCTTCTTTATCTTTATTGGCTTCTAATTCTTTGATTTTTGCTAAAGCATCTTTTAATTCAGTTTCCAATTGACTTACTTTATTTGTTGTCTGTTCTATTGATTTGTCTGATTTTAAAGTTTTTGCGTTTTTCAAGAGCTGTAAAAAAAATGTAAAAATGTTCTGTAGAAAAAGTAATGTGATGTGATGAAGTGTATCTATTTTTACCTATTTTTGAAATCAAATATATATTACAAGAATTAAAACAGGTATATTTTGTTTGGATATAGATATGCTTATATTATAGAAATATAGAAAACATAATTCTAATATTTACTTGTAATTTTTTATTTTCTGCTTGTAGTTTTTCATTGTCAGCTTCTAAGTTTTGTGTTTTAGTTCGTAAAACACTGGCTTCTTGTTCAATAACTTGAAGTTGCCTTCTTAAATCTACATTTTGTTGCTCACTAACACCGTCTAATGACCTAAAAGCAGCATAGTGCGACAGTTACTTAATATCCACTTCCAGAAATATGTAAAGTTAAGAAATCAATCATTTGTACATACTTGCTTTTAATTAATGAAGCTTTAGGTTTCTTTTGAGCTAAGCTTAGCTCAGCATGTAATCTTTCACAATCTCTTTCCTTTTCTATCAGTTTCTTTCTTAATTCCGCTATTTCATCTTCTAGAACCTGAAAATAAATGAGCATTGTCAGTATTTTCAAGTGAGAAAACAATAAAATTATTAACCAAAATATTTACTTTGACTTTCTCTTCTGCTAGATTTCCACTTTTTGTTGCGTTTCTTCGAACAGTCACTGCTGTATTCGTATTAATTTTTGCTGCACTTGAAATTTTTTCTGTAAGCTCTTTTACTTGCTTTTTCAAAGAATCTCTATCTTGTTCTAGGTCTTCTACTTTCCGTCGTAGAACCGCAGCCTCCTGCATAAAACATTTTATTACTTTATATATTTGATAGTAGATTAAATAAAATTTAATAGGTACATTAATTTTATATGACCTGTTCGTTAAGTTCAAGTAAAAGCCGTAATTCTGCTGGATCTTCTTCATCTGAAATACCTTCGTCTTTTTCATTGGGAGCTTCAATAGCAAGCCTATTTGTTGGTGGTGTTGGTGACAATTTGCGACCTGAAATTTTTTTTGCATACTTTCTTAGTGATTTAAAACAAATATCAATCGAGATAAAAAGCAGAAATAGAAATTTAGTATTGCAATCAAATGTTACTTTTATGATGTTTGTTAGGAAATATTAGTCATATTAAGAAGTCGTTACTCATTTAATGAACCAATGTAGAAATTAATTTTAAAAATCCATACTGAACAATTGTTTTGTTGTACCAGGTCTCAAACTGAACTGTAGAAAATGGCTACCACAGAGAGATACGCTTGCTTAAACATCTATTTACACAATTAATCATCCTATTGAGACAAAAGCATGTTAGTGAGAACGTCGTAATTCCAAAAGAACAAGTGGCTGCTTGGTTATGGAGTAGGTATAATTCGTAAATGGTGTTATAAAATACAATGCAAGAGGGTGACTTAGGATCGGGGATACACAACGAAATGGATTTTCAATAACATAATTAGTTTGACGTACTTCTGGCTTTGGTAGCCATTTTCTTCAGCTGTAGAAGTAAGGACTCATTGTCGTCCTCGACTCTTGACGCAGTTTTACGCAAGTTATTTGCCTGAAAATATTCGTTAGTTCATTACAGATTGATGTTCCACAATGCTTTTGAGCTACACTAGAAGTTTAAAAGGGTTTGTTACATACAAACTTCTTATAAAAAACAACACGAAAATAAACTTGGGTCAAAATGGCTAAGTACCTACAATCGGTAACCTCACTGCCAACGTATTGAATAATGAAATGAAAGGAAAAGTATAATGGTTTGAAGAAATATTTGCTTTTTCCGACGAAAGTGGTGGACTATCCGACTCCCTAGAAGATCTATTACTATTATTTTTATCTTCAATATCGTCATCTAATTTATTTTCTTCGGTTTCATCTATAATTTTTTCATTCTCAGACTTGCAGGATATTGTATTTGTAGGTTCTTTCAAATATTTTTCCTCAGTTTCAGTCCATACATCTGATTTTTCTATTGATTTATCATCAACTTGTAATCCCTGATCGTAAAAAAGTTTCGTTGCCGTCTGCACATTAGCATGTCTTATTTTAACTTTATCAGTCTGACTATAACAATGTGATTTTAAATATTCAGTTTGAATAGACTTGTTTTTAATAAACGCTATATCAGTTTGAGTAAACATTTCTGAAATTTCTGGATAACATTGTAAATTCGAATCTAATGTTATTTTTCTTGTGTCTACACAAACATCTTGGAAAAAAATTAGGTCAGCTTGGGACCCTTGGGAATAATAGAGAATAGTATCTTGAGGAGCTTGGACATATTGGTTTATACCGATAGACAATTGACTTATATCTAAAGATGATAGTTTCTTTTCTAAGGCCAATTGCATTTCAATTATTCTTTGAGTGGATTGACTTTCAAAATCATTGGCGGCAGGTTTAGATGAAATTAGACGAGGGAGTGAGGATGACGCTACGATCGGCGGCGGAGGTATTCTTCTGCCTCCGAAGCGTTGTCGATATCGATTTGCCTGTTTGAAGATAAAATTATTTCAGGGTTCAAGGTTTTGAAGTAATCGTATCTTATCTATTTTAGAGATTTAAATATATCTTTGTCTAAGACAATTTGCCTATTCAGCGTCTTTTGTGGCTTTTGTTTACATGTAGTGTCGGTATTTGTGTCGTAGGTTTGAATCAGACGCTGGCAATTTGCCAGTTTACAACACGGTGATAGCTAATGCTCCATTAAACAGAATTGTTACCGTATAAAATTAACACAGTTGGATATCAAAGTATTTAGATAAATTGGTTGCAAAGTGTATTTATTGTGAGTGGTAATAATGTATTATGTCATTTACCTAATTTATCAATAACTTGTTGTTACCTGTACTGTATTAGTATCACTAATATTGCATAGGTAGGTACTTAAAATTAAACATGCTGTAAGAGGTATATTAACAAATAAAATTAAATAACTTTAGGTGTATGATTTTGTCTTTGCTGCTTGATTTTCATTGTTAACCTACGATGTAAAAGAAATAACTCATTTGATATTTAAATAATACTTTTACCGGTTTCAGTGTTATCTTTGTTTGTTTTGCGTCACATTGGTGTGAGTGTATACATATTAATATTTTTATTTTTTGAATCCAATTGTATAACAACAGAACGAACCTCCTCTTCGGCATTGCGCAATTGTTCACGGAGATCAGCTTCGCGCTCCAGCGAGTCTTGCAGGTCCCGTAGCAGTTGCGCAGGGTCCTCTTGGCTGCCTCCACGGGTAAGGGATGATCGTGATATCTTTTGCTGTAATTAATTATTAATTATGTTAATAGTCGCTTAAAGCTTTAAAATATCTTATAGTAATTAATCAAAAAGTGTTATCTTTATAATAGAAATTCTATTTCTATAATCACTTCACAATTACACACAAGACATTGATCTACTTGACCTAAAGGTTTTCATTGAAAAGTGCTTAAAACCAGTAAATAATATAATTCTCATAAGGCAACAAACCCTTTCTCCGGGTGTCATCTGCTTGCCAAGATTGGCCGGTGGAGCACCAGAAGCCGCAGCTAGCTTGGCGTTGGCTTCGGCCAGCTCTCTTTGCAGCCTTAATGCCACTTCTGTGGAGCGTGCCACTTCTTGCTCCAACTCTTTAATTCTATTCTCACGTTGCATTCCGTCAGCGCCACCCACTATCTGTGAATTTAAGATTTCATTTGACGTGTTGTTAAGTAATTCTTTTAAAGTTTTCGTTTAAATGAAAACACCTTTTTTTATCTACAGCATTATCAAATGCTTTTTTTATATTTGCTGATTTCAAAATAATCTATAAATACGCTATTTTAGTTTAAATTTTTTTTGTTTTATCTTACCTCTAACAACTTTTTCTCTTGATCCGCCTTTTCGCCTTCTAATTGATCAGCTTTTCTTTCAGTCTTTTTCAGCTTGAAGGACAGCACTCTGCAATCTTTTATTTTCTGTTCTAATTCTCTTCTTAGTGACGAGTACTCGTCTGCTTGATCTTCTCTGTTAATAGTAAAAATAAAAATTGATAACTTTGTTTTTTTATATTATTTCTTTTTATATTTTACAGAATTTAATATACCTGAAGTTGTCCTGCATCTCTTCTATCTCCTCCTCGAGATCTCGTAATTCTTTCTTCATATCTTCATTTTCGTCCATCAGCTCTTCACACAGAGTTTCTGCTGCTAGTAACTTTGCTCGAAGTTGCTCAATTTGTCGCGTTTGTGCTTCTATTGATGGCCGAGACTGTAAATGTAACATTATATTTATACTCTTTACATGTTAACCTAGATATACTAATGTGACAATGATTTATGTTAATAATTTTCTACTTACCTCTAGTTCAGCTTCTATTTCTTTTACTCGTAAATTAAGGTGCTTTTTCTCATCTTTCAAATCTTCATTTTGAGAGGACAATTCGTTCACCTTCTGCTGTAGTTTTAGAACCTCTGAAGATCGTCCAGCACTGTATTTGTTCACAGTGTCTATGTTTGCGAGCCTCCTAAGTAAGATATCACTTTTCTCTTTTTCAACTCTTTCACAACGTTTTTTAAGAAAGTCTACTTCTTGTTTTAGGCTCTCTATTTGATCCTGGAGAAATGCGTTAGTTTGTTATGAAAAGTTAAAGTTTAATATTTTTTTAATTTCCTTTAATTAATTTGTTCAGTAGGGTTTACATAAAAGTAAATCTAAAAGTATAGTCACCAAGAAGATATACCTGATATTCTTTGACGTCCGCGTCAACGAGTGTTGCTTCAGTAGTGGTAGTACCCGTTGTGCTTTCATCATCTGACACCTCGTCCTTCTCCCGCGAGGGACCACCTCGTTTTGGTGGTTTTAAGTTTATGTCCTTAGTTTTGTTCGCAGTGTTCCGATTGTTCTTTACCTATAAATAGTGATGAAAAGATTGAGTACGTTTTTCCACGAAGTCAGATTATTTACAATTACATTGTACTATTACTTCTACACAGATAAATCTACCTGCATGAGGAAATTAACATCTTCTTTAGCAGATGTTTTCTCTTCTTTCGTCCGAATCGGCTTCTCTTCTTTTGTCCAACTTGATTTCTCTTCTTTTGTTCGAGTTGGTTTCTCTTCTTCCTTACTTCTCGAGGCGCTCCGTCGATCCCTATCTTTTTCAACACTAGACTCCTTTTCAAAACTGCTCTGAGATTTCATGAGATTCATCTGGAACATGGGTTCCACAATTATGTCATACTATTGTTTTTGTATTTTTTTAGAAACAGAATAGTTAGCAAGAATAGATTAATAGTTAATTCCGTAATTAGTTACAACTAACACGTAGCACATCTTGAGCTTTGCCAAACTAACTTTGATGTGTAGGTAACCTTTAGTTTATTTTAAGCGCCGCATCCCAAACATGCAAAAATCGACTCTAAAATTATATGTATGTATCAGAGCCATTTTTAGGTTATTTGAGATACAGCTCAGCTTATCAGATATTAGGTAAAACAAATTTATTAAATTTTAATCATGTTTTGACGAATAACCACTTTTTTATATTCCAAAATAAAAACTTCAGTAATTGCTTACTTTCCTGACTCTCTCTGCAAGTGAATCGTTTTTGTTGATGATGATGGGCGCCGCTGTGGAGCGCGGTGGTGAGGGCGACGGCCGCCGCACCGTCACTGTGTCTGTAGCTGGAGAAAAACATACGAGTAACTTTAACATAGGGTTATTCTTTCTCTTATCTTGTTTTGCAGATTTACGAGTGATTGATATTTCGGCGTAGTTGCATGCACTATGTTCACGAATATACTATTAACTTATTAAACAACGGCAAAAGCCTAAACTATTATAGAAGTAGTACGAATATTGAATATTGGTTTTTAACAAAAACAAATTCCAGTAATAAATTGTAGAACCGATATAAGGGTTCACTTAGTTACGCCGTAAATAAACAAGACTTAAAACTAATATTCGTCTGAATTATTTATATGATAATTAACTTACAGAAACGAATCTTTTTTTAATTAAAAGCAATCATTAGATACTCCTACTGTTCCAGAGACTAATATAAACGACTTATATACTTTTAACATTCTAGCTAGACTATTGCCAGATTTCCATTGAACAAAGAGTAAAACAATCATAAATCACCGTGCTAAATCTGGGTACATTAATCATACTTGTGGTGTTGGTGTTTTGTCCCGTGTCCAAAGGCAGCGGGCCCGTGAGCCGTCGTTTGGGCAGCTTCAAGCTGACGGTCACGGCCGTCGTGGAGTCGTTGTCGTTTGCCCCCAAGTCCGGCGTCGACGTCCACGACGTAGTGGTTCTGGAGAACCCTGCGAAAAATGAATAAAAGTGGAAATAAAGTTCCGAAAATAAATAAATACTCACATATGCACTTATTTTTACAAAGAAATTTATAATATATTTATACGGTTATTTTAAACATAAACGCAATAAAAATGTAGACTGTTAAAAACATTTGTCGTGTAGATACTTTCTTTTTATTTAAATTTTTATTGTATGTGTGCAATATAAAATAACTTCTTTGAAAGTTCTTTTTTGGTTTTCGTAGCACTCATGTAAGAAAAAATGTTTAAAGTGATTTATTTGTTCTTATATAAAAAAAATTAATTTAAGTAGGACTTGATTAATGAATAAGGCATATACCTAGTATTAATAATAAAGATTTGGGAGGCTACATTTACGAAATTCAACCAACAGTATTACTAAAGTAACAAAACACAGCTTCAATTTCGCCACAAAGTTGAATAATGTCATTTTAATACGCCCTATGAACAGGGGCGGCGGCGGCGTACGGCGTAGGCGATGTCGACGACCGCCTACCATCTCGCGGTGCGAAGCGGTGCGCCTCACAGCCAAAATAAATTAAAAGAAAATGAAATCTCTATTCTTCTGCCTCCCTACACCCTTCTTCTTTCTGCGTTATCAAAGAGCCACGCGAAATATATCTCGCCCGTCTTAAATTCTCGCCCCGTCACTGTCTATGAATAACGCTACAATTCTACAGCATTTTGGTTTAGCCTTTTAGCATTAATTTCAGAGAACAGATTAAGAAACAGAGATTAAGAACAAAATCAAACAGGAATCTAGGGTCTGTTTGTTTTGTAACAATAAGTGTATTGTAATTTTATAATCGGACTAAAACAAGTACGATCTTTTAGATCTAAAATAGGCACCAACAGTTTTAGCTGGTATTGGCTGAGTTGGCTCATGCAGTTAATAGTTACGCATGGCTAACGTCTTGGCTATTTTCTATTTGGGAGTATGTTCTTACTGGTAGGTATGTAGGTAATATGTTTCAGCTGGAGCAGTTTATTCAACTTCCAACCTTAGGTCGTAAAATTCTTGCCTAATGGTAAAAACTTACGAGTATGTTACATGTTTTCTTTATTAATTAAACAATTTAAATACTTAGATCTAAATTGTTTAATTTGTTTGTGTACAGAAGATAATATAATATATTTTATGACATAGTTCCTTATTCGTGTACAGCTTCACGGTTTGTAATGCAGTGTAATAAATAAATTGATGTTCAATTCCTGGTCTGCTCGCTAGAAGGTAATTTGGCAAGAAATACGCCCGATATTCCATTTTATTGACCCTGTGCCTAATGGAGTCACGTGTATTAATGAATTAGATAATGTTACAATCTTGGAAGTAACGTGTACATTATTTACTAGAGGGAAAATGTATAATAAAAACTAGAACATGGTCAATTTACGGAAGCAGTTACCTATGTAATAATGAATTAAAATAAAATTGTTTATTGATACAACGGGAAGCAGTGAAAACTAAAGAAGAACAAAATGAGGGACAGTAGAACGAAAAAAGAAAAAGGGAAGTAAGATGAAGGTAGCGAATGAAAAAGGGCAGAAGCAAAAGGAAATTGATGTTATTGTTCATGGCATAAGATAGTCACAGACACATTTTTTATTTTATTTTTACACGTAATAAATTCATGAGACATACCTATATAAATAATATTTTATTGTAATTATTATATTAGGTAACTTACCCGTGGAGAAGGCGTCCTTCTTGGAAGGGTCGATAAAACTAAGGTTCGTGCTGGAGGCCCAGCCGCGGCCCGCCTTCTCCTTGTCTGCGCCGTTTTCATCATCACGACCTCTGTCAATATAACAATATTATAATAAATTACAATAATGTAAAATCATGCAATGCAATGCAAACATGCAACACGGCTGTGTTGCCCGAAAAGTCGAAATTTTGTCAATCAACAGATTAAGTTACATTACGCGTTAGCTAAATTCTGAAATACAGCTGCATCGTTTTAAATCCCACCTTTTTTTTTTTTTTTTTTTTTTAGTGGGGCATTTAATCAAGGATTCTCTTTCTCACTGGTGGGCGAATCATGGGTTATGC
>DWNH01001246.1:0-11841 GCA_018249895.1 Tiana niger
CTTCTCTCCTTCTAAAGCGTGCGAGTGAGCAGGACAGTGGCATATACCGATGTCGAGTTCATTACCAGGCGTCCCCATCTGTTGATTACGTGATCGAAGTTAGATTAGTCGGTAAGTTGATTAACCCATATTCCATTTCATCAACATTATTATGATACGTATTGTATATCTATGTTAATAAAAAAAAATCTATTTATTTGTGGGGCTTGGAGAATAGGGTAAATTGGGGTAACATCGTAAACGGGTTAAAACGTATTGATTGATCAGCCCAAGTTTGATGCAAACAATTTTAAATTATGATAATATGAACGCGTAAATTGCGTAACAAACATCCAAATATCTAAACATAAAATTTTTGATTTTGATTTTGATATTAGTTCTGAAATACATGTATTTTGCCAAATTTCTAAATAAAACAAAAACCTATAAGAGCAGTATCTTTGCCGGTATCGATAGCTTTTCCCGTAATAATGGTTATTATTTTTTAATATTCACTTAAAAATAATTTTAAGCAAATTTCACTTTTTATACTTAAAAAATATTATCAAAAGATGCTGTTCTATAGGAAATTAAAAATTAAGATTCAAAGACATTACTCGTGGTCTATCAAAAAAGCTTTCGGTATTACCGCAACCCTTCCAGCCTGATTTTAAAATAAGGAAATACACTACACTAATTATGGTTTATTTATTGTTATTTTTAAGATTCCCCTGGCATTCCTAGAATATTCAATGAGGATGGTGACGAGATAAAGAGAGGCTACGTGGGCCCGCTCAGCCTCGGTTCAGACCTTACTCTCACATGCGAGGTGGATGACGGTATGTTTATCTTGCTTTATTATAGTATGGAGAGAACTATGCTCGGTATTTCTCTATGCGACCGAATCCGAAATGATGAAACCCGTAGACGAACGAAGGTGACCGACATAGCTCTCAGAGTAAGCAAGCTAAAGTGGCAATGGGTAGGCCACATCGTTCGTAGGACCGATAACCGATGGGGAAGAATGGTCCTCGAATGGAGACCACGTCTCGGCAAAAGGAGCACAGGTCGCCCTCAGACCAGATGGATTGGTGACCTGAAGAAGACAGCGGGGAACCGCTGGATTCTAAGGGCTCAGGACCGGACCGGAGTGGCGTCAATTAGGGGAGGCCTATGTCCAGCAATGGACAACTAAAGGCTGATGGATGGATGGATTATAGCATAATAAATATCTAGCTACATCGGTCAGATTGCTTGTAGTTAATGTATTTTATTCACCATCTTCAATATAAGATTCTATTCTGTGTATATCTAGTAGTAGTTATTACTAGTAACTTATGATTCGTCCATAAGTTTAAGATCAGATGTTCCTCATTAATTTAGGGATACCAGCTAAGGTGGAGAAAGAAGACTTTCTTTACGTCTTCATTAGCTATTAAAGTTCTTCGTCTCGTTGAGCTTATGTTCGTTGGGGCTAATTTGAGAAAAAACTGTGCAGATTTTCGTACGGTTTTCAGTAATAGAATGAGTGGTTGTGTAGGTTATATACATATATGAAAGGTTAAGTTTATGAATATTTTGCTTATGTGACTTGTGTTGCATTCATTCTTAAAGTTTCACGAAAGTATCTTTTGGGTTAAAAATAATACCTACCTGTCATTTAAAAAGTTCTAAAAGTACAACAACTGTGAAACATAGATTTGATTTCCAGACGTTGGCATGGCTTTGGCTTCCCACGGTACAAATTGTATTTCACTCAAATATTTAGTATCTTTGGAAGATTTGTTTAATTTATAATATTCACTAACAATTTGTCGATCGTAAGGGTTCTGCCAATTGTAAAGGTCTATTCTTACGGAAGCACAGACCCAGATAGAGCCCATAGCAGGAAATCAGCAAAGCTGACAACAGAAATAAACCAATTGCAGACCAGCCCGACACACTGGTGTACTGGCGACGGAATGGTATAGTAATAGAGCGAGCGCACTCTGTGCGGCCGGGCGTGCTGCGGGCGGACGTCCGCGTTAAGAACGCTTCCCGCGACGAACTCGATGCGCACTACGAGTGCTTGGCGCAGAACGCTGACGTCACGGAACCGTTGACCGCGAGCGTAGTCGTCAAGATGTACTGTGAGTGATTCTGCAGCTTTATTTTGTACTTTATTTTGTACAACAACATTATTTTTCTATAACACTTAAATTTTTTTTAATATCGCTTAACACTGAGCCCGATACTTTTTTTTAAAATAAAAGTAGCAAACGAGCGTGCAGGCCACCTGATGTTAAGTGGTCACTGCAACCCATAGACATCCACTTGTAACTTCAGGCAGTACTTTAATCCCACCTGAAATCGGAAATAGATGCATTGCTACTTCTGAGGACGAAGATGGTCGCCTCGTATTTAGTGCACTCCGGGATCCACGCCCTCTTTCCGAAACACAATAAATTGCTTCACGGTAGATCTGGGTGTGGCGGTGGTACTTTCCTGGGCGGCAACTTACCACCTATTGAACATACTAGGATTCCATTACACCAAACGGGTTGTCTATTATACTGTATGGTTTATAGATTTTTAATTCTTAACAAGGCATGTGAGGTCCATCAAACGTCATAGTGTACTATGGCCGTTCTCGTCTCTGCCAGAAGACTCCTACCCAGGAGTGGGCCAGTAATAACCGTAACATAACAGATTATAGAACCTACAACCTATCGTACACGAGACTCGTGTATTTACGAGAGACATATGAGGAAATTGTTCCTCGCCAAATAAAAATATTCCACGTTGTTTCCAGTACCTCCCTTGACCGTTGAGATTCGGCTGAACAACAACTTTGATTTCGAAGCCGGCCAGCCGCGAGTAGTTGACTGCGTTGTGGTAGGCTGTGTTCCGCCGCCCTCCATCACTTGGCACCTCGGAGATACGCTGCTACGGCCTACTGTCCATAAGGTTAATAACATTAAGTGTGTGTAATGTTGACGATGAAAACACATTTCACTTTTTCAAATTTTTGTCCATAAATATTTATAAAAAATGTGTGTGTGTACTTATGTGCAAGCGTTAGAAGTTAGGTATACTTCTTTGGCTTAAAAATATTTTTAAAAATTTTATCTTTCGCCTTATTCTACGATTGTACGAACGACACTAACAATAGAAAAAGGTATTTAATATATTAAAGGTTTTATTAAAACGCATTATCTAGCTAAATAACTAAAATGCTGACTATAGCTAACTTCAGGGTGTCGGTTTTTCGTGACGATGTGCGCGCGCATCGTAAAAATTTACTCTCATCATTTTTCCCTAACGCGCCAAAAGAAGTATACCTAACTTCAAAAAATTATGTCGCAATAGATATATTTTAACTACAGAGCAGCTTAATCCTGTTCCTCACTTCACAACGTAAGCGCGTTTGATTTATTTGCAGAACCCGACAACGTTTGTTTGTTCGGTTCAGTGTTTAGTAAACTGAATTCAGTGAGAGTATATTGTATTGCAAGATTCATACTTCTAATTATTATAATTACGCAAAATATCCTTTTGAGTCCTTCTCAATATTTTCATGTCTTGTTTCAGTCATCTAAATTAAAATCTAAAAGAGAAAATCCCAATTACTTATAGGTAAAATATGTATAGTTGGGTAAATTTGTTTGTGTGTGTGCATTTATTATTAGTGTTTTGGTTTTTCGGTGTATGACGACAATCAGTACCTACATACATTTTTGAAAATGCATTGTTGCAATCGTTTTTACTTACATCCTTTTTTTATTGAATAAAAGTAGCAAACGATCATGCATCTCACCTGATGTTAAGTGGTCACTGCAACCCATGGAAATCCACTTGCACTACCACCTATTAAACCTGTGTGAATACCCACTCACACTCATATTTCGTATTATTCATAAATTCTAGATAATTATACATATGATTTTAATTTATTGGTTAAACATCTTTAAAATTCTTAAACTAATGAAAGCTGGACAAAAATGAAATAGATACAAGTAGATAAATGGTTACTAATAAATTATATTTTAGAAACTTATGAATTTCTCGTCAACAGTAAAATGTGGCTGGTAAAAACTCTTTAATTATAGCCTACATTCTCTTCAGAGCTTCACTTGCGTTTGCAATTAGGACCTTTTACTTTTACTTTAAGAACTGACTATTAAACTGGAATAAAACTCCTTTCAATTCACTGTAGCAATCAATTCTTTTTTAAATCCTTCAAATGAAAGTTGTGATAAAAAATGGAGATATTATATTTGCCTTAACCAAATCCGTTCATTATTAATTGTTTACTTACGAGTATTAATGGCCTTTTGATTTCAGGTCACAGTGGGTATTACATTTAAACATAGCAACTTTTTAGATTATAATCGTGTGGCATGTCATAGATCAATTTAGATAATTTAGCGAATGGAGTATAACTGCTGATATAGTTTAATTTTACGTCTATGTCTAATTTCACAGTCCCACAGTCTCTGTGCACGTAATATTCATAAAAAGGGATCGGAATTTTTAGCTTCACGTATTACTGAGGGACACGCCTTTCGAGAACGTTATGTAGAACACTCAGGCATGCAGGTTTCTTCACGATCTTTTGCTTCACCAAGGTGCGTTCGGGGATCGAATCCGGAGCCACCGGCATGGTAGGCCGAAATTCAACCACTAGGCTGTCACTGAATTTTTTTCTACATACTCGTAATAGGACGTAAATACTGTAACATACTTATCTATTGTTATATTTGCAACAACGGTGATTAGTTCAACTCGATTACTGATGCCAGAGATTTGATAGGTGGTAGGCTGCCGCCTGGGAAAATGCCACCGCCACACCCAATTCTACCGTAAAGCAATTTATTGTGTTTCGGAAAGAGGGGGTGGATGCCGGAGTTCACTAAACACGAGGCGGCGATGTTGCAAGTGGATGTCCATGGTTTGCAGTGACCACTTAACACCCCACCTGGTGTTGCGCGCTTGTTTGCTACTTTTATTCAATAAAAAATAAATTATGTTGATCTCGAATCATTACATTTCTAATTTGTCGTGAAAAGATATGAAGTGAGCCAACGATATACCTAAGTAGCTCTCGCCTGTCGGTTCGGCTGCGTAATATACACACAGTCCCGCGTGTACCATGGAAAAAACACCTTTTTGATTCAGCTTATAATAATGGGTTTTGGATTGTATTACAATGTGGTTTCGCGTGGCAATGAGATGATATAGCGCACTACGAGGGAACAAAATAGATATCTCGGGTAGGCACAACATCAGCAGGGAAAAATCTTACAATGATGATGATATAATACACATATGTATATTACCTATTGTTAAAATTTTTGGCGTAATAAAAGACAAACTAACAGAAAGTACATAACAATTAGATGTTTTATGCTCGTATTGTGTTACGGCTACCATAATTTCATGATTCAAAAGTGTGGGTCAAAATGTCGCTCCCAGAGTCTATTGTGCATTGTAGGCACATGGTAAGTGACAATGTTCGCTTTCATTGCAGTCCCATATGTGTTAAGTGAAAGTTAATGAGCTATACTTAAGAAAGTATGTAGTTAATGAAACGGAAGTTATTGAAGTCTTTACAATTTTAGTTACAAAAGGACAATATGATATCAATGCCGCATTTATCGCTAAACCTATGATTGATAAAAAGTTATTTAGCTATATGTAAGAAGTAGGCTATCTTAATCGTAAGGAATTATTATTTACGACGACTGTTATAAATTTGATTAGTGTAATTGGGTTAGGGAAAAAAATTATTCGTATTTTATATACAAATTTTATTTCATTATTTTTATAACATGTATTTTATTTCATGTTACTCTTTATTAGATATAATATTGTGACTGTATTTTTTATTTAAATATTAAATACCAAACGTCGTGGCAAAAGGTATAAAGGTAAACTTTCAATAAACTATGGAAAATGTACTAGTTATTTATCTCATGACAATTGGTCATAAGTGTTTATAAGGGTTTTTTTTTGCTGCTAAAAAGCTGAAGTTCCTGTTTCTTTTTTTGTACAATTATCAACGTCATTTTCAACAAACTTTGACATAAACACTTTGACATTTAGTACACTGAAGTAACAAAAAAGCTTACAGATTTTATAGTAAAAATAAATGGAAAATGCACTTGCTTCAGCACCAAATCAGAATCAGATTGTCGTTGTTCCAGAGAGACTTTAAATCTTCTTATCGGCAGGGACCAGACACAGCCAGGTGCAAAACCTGAATATTTGCTTTGGACATTTTGAAATGTAACATTTCGAATGTAATCTTAAATTAGAACGGAAGAAAAAACAGGAAAAAATAAATTAAGCTTGAATTAATACAACTTAATTTAATGATGTGCTTTATAATTTAATAATTAATTATTCATCAACTTGTTTATAGACTTGCGTACAGACAGCAGTAGTATTGATAGTTAAGTTTTACATTAAAATTGTACTTCAAGAGACAAATACATGCTGGTAAATAACGCTTCTTCACACACGCTTCACACTCATAGTCCCCACACTCGGATTTTAGGATCCTGTGTTGTAGGTACCATGGATACACACAAAGACAATAACACAAACACTCAGACCGGGAACAGAAATCTACTAAATTCATCATTTAAACTTCTGCCCTGCCGGGAATCGAACCCAGGACCCTTCGAATGGTGGACCGGCGTGGTAACCACTACCGTCAAATAACACAATATATTTTGTTAATCCTTAATTAAGCCTAACTTCTTTGATTTTGGGCTTTTTCAATGCTATTATAATTTCTGCTTCACAACCTTTGAAATTGTTAGCAAAGTTTGTCGATAATTATGACTATAGAGAATAAATAAAGAACTAGTCTTATTGTTATTTATACAAGCCTTTTTTAGAAAAAGCTGTGGATACGAGGGAGTCTAGTTCCGGACATGCGTATTGGAGAGAGACGGAGATAGCCGGCTACCGGTTTGGGCAAACGTCAGTTGTTGCCCGGTCGTCGCGCCGTGCGTTGCGTTTGTACTGCGTTCGCGTGTCGTCCCTCGGAATTTTGTACACATATCAAATTTCACTACGAAAATTTGATATCGTCGTCGAATTGTGCTCAAAGTGTTTGAAAGTTCGCGTGTTCATCGGTAAATCACTCAAGCCTATTATCAAGCGTTTTCTTAATTTGTGCCGTTTATTTTTTTCGCTCCTGTGTTTTTGTTTCGCTAAGTGTTTCTTCTACAGTTGTTGTTATAGTAGTACGTATGTTTGTTTTTTTTATTTTGCTTATTTATTCTAGTGTTTGTTGTAATTATGTTTGATTTAAATTAGACCCTGTAATTTTTATTTCTACTTACCTTCTGTACACTGTCCTTAATGACATCATCAACACAGTTGCTTTATCGTACTGATAAGACTTATCTTATAGCTAAGTGTTCTGTAAATTTATAAAATTGCACATGTAGTTGCAAGTAGGTGAGATGTTAATCTAATACATATATTCCAAATGCTGGGACTTTATTAGTATTTGGTTAAGGTCTTTAATATGTAAGTTATAATAAATTTCGTCCTTTTTCTGTTACGCTAAGTTTAGTAAATGATCACTTCGATAAGGTTATTGATATTATTGATAATAAAATAAAAAATATATTTATTAAAGTTTTATCAGTAAAGGCGTAAATCTTTCATTCGGTGCTCGTATGTGGTTTATTATAGCAAAAAAAAAGTTTTTTACTTGTCTTTTACTGGTCATTACGTAAAATAATAATGAATCGATATGAAACATGCACGTCGGCTTGAGACTACTTTATTGTGAATCAGTCAGTGTATGAAATGAGAAAGACAAAGAAGGGATTTGAATATAAGGCGAGGGGGCCCTTGAAATTGATCGCTAGTCCCCAGCCTCTGGTTAACCGTACCCTTGGTACGATGCGATATGTAGTTACCTAATTCCCTGCAAATTTAATTTATTATTCGGTATTTCAAGTATTACGGCTATTGCAATTAAAAGGACCTGCTATCATAGTTCAGTTGTTTTACTATCCTCTATTTCCTACCTATCTGATTTAGCTTTTGGAACATTTAACTTTTAGAAATAAGTTCTACTGTAGATAGTATAAATACCGACTTATAAAATATAATAAGTGAAAATAAGACAGACTCTTGATTATAGTACAATATAGTATTATAGTGTTCAAATTAATTAAGTAATTATGTCATTCAATGAGCCTTCTACAAAATTCTTTGAGCTTTGTACAAAAATTTGCCTTAAAAATTAATTTTTTTGTGCTACATCCAACTATGTATATTTTATATGCTTCCACTAATATCTTAATACGGAATTCAACTAATATTATTATATTTGACTAGTTTTCTTAGTCTAGTAGATTCTCGACACGGAAAATAAATACATACAACATCACTATGTTCATGCCGTTACAATCGCGGTTAGAAGTTTTAACTTGTTTAAAAATTGTCACTTTTTTAAAGGCGCTCTTACATTCAATAATCATTGAAGGCATAAATAATGCTACATAGTTTTATTTGTTCACACACAAAACTTGAAAGAGCTAAAATGAATAAAAAGTCAAAACGGTCTTAGTAAGCTTGTATGTCACTACTAGTCTGATGACCATAGTAACAATTATTTTGACCCATTATACCATAAGACCCTCATATATTTTCGATCACTCTCATTGTTGCAACCACGGGGTGGGGGTCATTGACATTGGCCTTCCCCTTTGCGTTTTAGATTTGCAACGATATTTTTCATCACGTGTCAGATTAGCAATATATCATTTCTAATCTCACCCAATTGTCATATGGAACTGTAAATGTTACTGTAATCTCTCACATTGCTTTATTTAGGCGTTCCTCATTGTCAACTGACTCCCTTCATTAATCCGTTTTAAGGTCGTAAAAGTTTATTGGATCACAATTTCAACGGTAAAATTGTGTCATTTTTATCAAATCTCTGTGTTACGGCAAAACCGTAACGTTAAAAAAGAAGATTTTATCAGTTCTAATAAAAAGGATTTTTTAATGAAACAGTATTTTGAGGTACGAACAATATACCGGTTTAATCAGAACTGGACCATGTTTAAAAAAGTCTACATATCGCACAATAGAGAAGTCATTAAAAAGTAATGAAGATCTTTGAATCGTTGCACATTGCTTTAAAAAACCAGTTACCTACCTTTCCCAGTCTCCTCTTTATTGTTTCGCTCTCCAATTCACTTTATTTTTCTAGAAAAATAGAGTTTGGTTCTTCTTTGAGACATTATTCCCATTCAGTTAGCTTAACCAATGTTCCAGACAGTATAAGATGCTTATGTACTCTTAATAGTAGATATTAACCAAAACAATGCGGGCACAGAACGCCTTGAACCGTTAGAGAGCGGCACGCTTCGGATGTTTGAGCGCATTAGCTAGAGAGGGCAACAATCTTTGATAACTTACCCGTTGCTACTGATTACGCAAGTGGCCTGCTTTTCGCACGTGTTGTCGATACTTTTGCAATACGTTCCGCTTATGAAATACTTTCCGCGCACCTTTGATGCGCCTTCCCTTTCTAATGTTTTTTGTATTGTTGACACTTATTATTAAATTTTCGTCCATAAATAGGTAGAAATATAATTATATTGCGTTCGTAACTATTTACATGCTCGATGAATACCAGTTCTTGCTGGATTTATAAGGATTCGTAAATTGAAAGTAAATTCTAAAGAGCTAGACGGTTGTATAGATAAAGTTTTTAGCAAAAAGTATAACTACTTGCAAACAAAATAGTTTCTCAGATAAGATATCTACTATGGTGTTCAATCTATGCAGGCATCATCAGTAACCGGCGTTGGTCTATCCCTATGGGGCGTTGCACTGTCCGCGATGGAATGCGCCCGATTGTGGTTACGAAACGCCGTGACTCCGCAATCGATAATCGCGCTTCTCAAATCGAATGTACAATTATATTATTAATTTTTTTTTATCGGAAAGCAGCAAAAGAGCTTGTAGGTCACCTGTTGATAAACGGTGTCTGCAATCCACAAACATTGCACATCCAACCTCAGTTTCTACTGTAGACTTACCTAAAATTGGAAATTGATGTTACTCCTGAGACTAAGATGGTCGCCTTGTATATAGTATGCTCCGGCAACCACATCCTTCATCCGAACCAATAATTTGGTTCATGAAAGAATTGGGTATGGCAGTTGCACCTTCTCAGTCGGCGAACCTGCCATGTGACTAAAATAGCTTTAAAATAAAAAAACCAAAAGCAGAAAAAAAACGAAGCAATCAACGAAAATTTCTACCACTGCTTAATTTGCAATGCAGCCCGTTGAATGCGATCACTAATTGCGATTCTTGTTCGTCTCGACGTTCTCTTCATGGCTTTTTAATTGCCTCTTCGTATGTGGCGGAACATTCGCTAATGTGTACGGTTAAGGTTGCTCCGGAAAGCACAACGGACCCCATTGTTCTGAACAGCTCCTTATATTGCGAGTAGCGGTCCCACTTCATAGGCTCCGACCGAGACTCGATGTGCCCAAATTCTTAGAATGACTGCTGAATTTAATTATCCTTGTATGGCTCTGGTTAATATTAATAAATGCAGTCACTTTGCAGCGCCTTAGTTTCCTCTGTGGTTTTATTTTTAATTATAACGTAAAAGAAACTAGTAAAAATCAATTACTACTTAATGTTGCTATTGAATCTCTTGATAATTATGATCTTCCACTTCTTCAGGGCTTCCACTTTGGTAGAAAAAAACATCTTCACTTCATTCAGTCACCATAGTAACTCGCTCTAGTAGAGTGATGGATGCAATTCGTCATATGTGTTTTTTCGTCGTGGCCTATTTATCTTTCTTCGCACCAAAATAGCGCATACGTCTTCCGATATTGCATAAGTTCACGGGAAAGTATATTAATATAATAAATCATAAGTTTATTTGTTACATACATTTTAGAATTTTAAGAAATGAAAAGAAGGTTTCAAATTGTAAAATGGAGTCTTTGCTACAATGCTTTTTAAAGAAAATAAAACGATTCATTATCGGTATTTTCTTTTAAGCAAGCGTAACATTGATTAATGACCACTCCATTTACTGAGGCTGTTAAACAAATTATGAAAGAAGAACTCTCTCAACTCGCAACATTGAATTTTCATCACCCCTTATCTTGACCTATTTGAAAAATAATTTATCAAATACAAAGTGAACAAGGGCATAGAATTCTTTGTTATGGGAACCTTATTTTAAAAGAAATAAAATATTACTTATAATACCTAAGATGGTTTGTTTCCAATTTTATTTATACGATTTTATTAAAACACTTTTACTGCTCGAATTTGTATATTATTAAATATAAGAGTTTTACTGTTAACGTTCCCGTCATGAGTAATATCATTAACTTATTATAACTGGTAAGAAAACTCTAAAACTTTTATAGAAGAGGTATAATAAATTTTAGAAAACATGCTTTAGCTTTATTTAGCACAGATATTTAGAATGATTGGCGAAGCAGTCCAGTAACTCTTTCAACCCTTGGAGCAGTCATTTAATTTATTTATATCTATCTATCTAGAATCTTAGTGTGGGGCTATGAGTGTGAAGCGTTATTTATTTATGTATTTATCTTTATGGTTAAGACTTATAACAACTATAATAGTTGCACTACGATTATGTCATTATTCATTATTCTTGCAGCACTTCTCGCTAAGTCATTCGCATCCTGTGCCACAGATAACAAATAATTTTCGATGTACTGCAGAGAAGTAAATTTATATATGCCTTTAATTATTTACATGATAAACATACATATATAATTTCTCGCAATGTAATATTTACATATATATTATACAATATAAGGAGAATAAGGTATTACAAAT
>DWNH01001247.1:0-11837 GCA_018249895.1 Tiana niger
TCATAATCACTGACTTTTTGATTTATGAGATGCCTCCATTCCAGACGTTCAGCGGCTTTGTCCTCCCATTTATTTGGTTCTATCTTACATCTAATTATATATATCTTATATCATCTTATCTTATCTTATATATATTTATCATTTAAAGGTAACAACCTTAGGTTACCTACAATAGCATCTCCTACAATATTGATTATATATACCTACTACTACATTTAATAATTAGATTGCTTAAATTTCATCCGCATTCATCTTTGCTATTTATGTATCTTTTTGTATATTTATGTATGAAGTCAGCATGTCTCCGACCTGGTTGGGCCGTTTCAGTTCTACACGGCCAACCGGTCCTTGCATATCCGCTGCAGCGACCTCAGTGACTCACAATATTTCATCATAGCCGGTACAACCTTTTTCAATTGCCCACATTTACCTTACATGTATTTACTAAAGGCCGACATCTTAACGATGTTTATTAATATGGGCTTTTGTGAATTATTTATTTATTCACTTCTTCGGAAATTGCCAATTTCCTGGATTTATTTTTAATCGATTTCTACTGACACGTTGTTAGTATTGATGAATAATTTTTTAATCCAAAAAGCAGAACGTTGAGTATGCTTTACAACCAGTCAAAATTTCTACCTTACATATTATAGTTCACTTAAAAAGATAAACTTAGTAACTCGCAATTAAATACATTATGTTATTCTCCTGACTTCAATTAAAAGTCAGCCTTTATTAAAATTCTTAGCACAAAAGTTGGCCAACCGTGTGAAAAATCCAAACCGCAATATTTAAACCCACAATTACATCCAATAGAAGGTCAACGGTCAATAAAAACTATCAGTTACATAATAACAAATTGTGCTTGAGATAAACTGTGTACAGGAAACGTCAAATTTTGTCAGTGGCGCGGCTAAAAGCAACCAAGGACAATTCAGTTGGTCCAAGCGATTAATTCAAGACGTGGCTTCCTTGCATTTGATCCACTAGCTTTTCTTGTTTATGTCCTAAGCCTTTTTGCTTCAGCCTCAGTTTCGGAGTATTCAAGGTTAATGAAACGGTCCGTTAATCAGATTTAAAAAGGAAGTTTTTCTGAAGAATCATTAAAAAAGCTTTTCAGTTCATTGAATAAGCATATTTTTTACACAGAAATTGTTATTTCAGACATTATGCGACAGTAATAATATTACTGCTTATAAAATAAGATTGTAAGGCAAGTCGGTTCTTGTGCTAAAATGATTAATTTACGTTTGCTTAAAACTTTGAAAAAATTGTTTTATGCCAGGTTTGGGAAATGTAAAAACCAAGTCCATCTCAATTATTTTAGATAATCAAATACTTCAAATATGCGTGCGTAGCTTGTGCATTTATTGTGCACTCTTCATTTATTGAAATGAAAGAATTTGACATAATGTCTCCGTTCCATACATCATTTAATACAATCGGTACGTTTTAGAAATAGTAACGCTAACTAACAACTGCAGGAGAACTTAGTTTGGTACTACTTGAGGTTGATGTAGACTTCAAGGGCCGCGAATTAGTGACGTGGTCGTTACGCGCTTATATTTCCATTTGGCACTTATTTTTTTTGTATAGAAACATGATTTATTATATAATTTACCCCCGGTAAAATTTAAATCCGTACTCCTGATTGTTTGAGCTTATCAATTTATGTTCAAACCCGCGCGTAATCTATATTTAAGTGCAATATAATAATTTAAAAATTTAAGAAACTTGGTAAATATTTAGATAGTCAAAAGAACAATTTCTCTAAACTTTCTCCAAAATTTCTGCAATACATTTCTAAATCAACGTCCTGTTAGAAATTACAGCATTTTTTTCTTTTCATAGCTACACTCTTCGTAATCGTTTACAAATCGTTAAACCACAGTTAAAAAATTTTCAAACGAACATTAAAATTTGCGCAATGATTCATTCAGCAAATGTTGTAGAATTATCTGTTACGTCGCATAGATTTCTTAAAATACAATTTTATATTTGTTTACCTGAATAGGGCTTGAGAATTTGAGAATGATTCATAAAGTGTATGTTAGTAAACGTAAAACGTAAATTTTCTTTTTAATACTTCTGCTACTAAACTAGGTTTTTATTCGCTTAACCTTGACAATTATTTCACTCAGTTCGTTAACGGTGCTAACCAGGTATGACGCAAATAAGACGTAAATGACATCAAATTAATGTTTACGCCTAATTAAGCATAAGTTAGATTAACAACTTCAGTTTATAATCTGATTTTGACTTAAACGTACTACGTAAATGGCAGAACCTTTGCCATTAGTCTTGTGGGGTACTTTGCACTATATTTTTTTTTATTGAATAAAAGTAACAAACGTGCGTGCAGGCCACCTGGTGGTAAGTGGTTACTGCAACCCTTAGATATCTAGTTGCAACTTCAGACAGTACCTTAGTCCTACCTGAAATCGCAAATAGATGCATTGCTACTTCTGAGGACTAAAATGGTCGCCTTGTGTTTAGTGAACTAACATTTGTTGTATATTGAAATTTCATTCAATCCAATCTTCTTACCGTATGTTTGAAACACAATAAATCGTTTCACGGTAGAATATAATTTCATAGCAATATTTCTTGATATGCAAACAGAACGCCCCCTGCGAAGAAGATGTGACGACATTCGCACAAACGGTTAACAACCTTCTTCCTGCCACTAACATTGAACCACTTCTGGCCGCGAGCGCCGGCCAAGTGCACTGGGGATGTTACGTGGACACAAATAGATACTGATTTAAACATATACTACACGGTTGCCTACTAACTCACTTTTAGATTTACGTGGGACTTGCTGAATTGTTTTTAGATTTTGCTGTGACGCTGATTAATTGTAAAAGTTTTAGTATTTTGGTATTAGTATTTCTTATGTGTATTTCAGATATTGTAAATATTACCTTATAGATCAATATTTGTTATATATTGTTATATATTGTTTTGTTGTAATTAAACGGTATTTGAAAACACTAATAACAAATAAGTTGATTATAAAACCTTGAATTTTATTATTAATGGTTTTTTCATTAACCAACAAAACCCTTATTTGTTGACTACTTGTACTAATGTAGATTCACGTACGTACCATACGACTTTCCGCGACAAAAATCCTATATAGGCTAAGAATAAGCTAAGAATTTTACTCTAAGCATTGCAAATTGTAGGAGACACAAATTGGCTACCTAGTGTTGCGTTGTTGGCTGTTACCGATGAGAGGAAGCGTGGATTCAAATTGCAGTTGCAATATAATTGGATAGGTGGAGTTGATAGGCAATAGCCGTTGGGGACTTCGACTGTGTTATGTTATACCCTATATTTAGACGATGTTTGCCGGCAGTTCTTATTTATTCGTGTCATGCAATATCCGTAGAATATCCAACGATTTATGTAACGCTTTGTTATTACGTGCCTATAATTCATAATAAGGCTAAAAAGAAGACTAATACATAGTGTTGAAGTACGCAAAAAAATTAATAGCAGTCAATCCTGTGTACGATGAGACGAGGTGCAAAAAAATTGCTATTTTTTTTGTAACAAATACGTGATTGAAGATAGAGTAATGATGATTAACGATTGACGATAGAGTAATATATGCTTTACTTTACGATATGACTTACATATGTATATTTCAAGCGTAAAATAAATACAAGATGCAGCACCCGTTCAGTTGTGGCTGAAACCTTATACGGGATGTTGCCGCGAATAGAATAGCGTTAACCGATTACGGACGTGATTTACCTCACGTGACTGTAATTCTTTAACAGTATTACGTTTATAATGCACACACTGCAGGTCTGGATTATAATGATGAATTCTTTTGTTTCAGGCGGTGACTTCATTCAAGATGATGCTGTTTCCTGTATACGCGTGTCTGGTTCTATCTCTATTCTTCGCTCCGTCTCTGGCCGCCATCTGCCCCGATAGCTGCGTATGCAGTACCACTCGAGATGGCCTTCACCGTGTGACCTGCAGTAACCTTGCAGAGCTTTATAAATACAGTCCCCGTCAGAAGCATCATAACATAAACATTCTAGATCTCTCCCATAATAATATTACCAAGGTCAGCCATGAACTTGATCGGCTTACA
The DNA here is from genome assembly GCA_018249895.1 of Tiana niger. Lineage (NCBI taxonomy): Eukaryota > Metazoa > Arthropoda > Insecta > Lepidoptera > Hesperiidae > Tiana > Tiana niger. The sequence goes on from DWNH01001247.1 coordinate 4,115, forward strand.
GAACTCGTCACGTTAGATTTGTCAACAAACGGTATCACAGATATTAACAAGTTTTTACATAACGCTAGAAAACTGGTGCACCTCAATCTCGCCAACAACCGGATTGCGAAGCTCTCATTTACACATCTGCCTACAAGTGTTAGTTCTTTAGATTTAACTAACAATCTGTTACGAGATGTGCCTACTAATTTAGGACACTTGGTCAGTTTGGAACATTTAGAGATAGATGGGAACCCTCTCGACTGTTCCTGTGAGAATATGGTAGCACGTGATCGTTTATTAAGTGCCAATGTTCATATCGACAATGCTAAATGCGTAACTCCTGTAAACCTGAAGAATCGCTCATGGTTAGAGTTAAAAACTAAAGATATTTGTAAAGCTTCTAAAATGGAAATAAATTATTTAGACATGATGATGGGTGATCAGCCATTGGATGCTGTAAAAATTGGTGAAGAAACTACTGCTTTAAAGTCTATGCCCTTAGTTGCTAGTAACGGTTTAGAGGAAGGTAATGTAATTCGTAGTTCTGATCAAATCGAAGACGATGATAGCTTACAATTTATGAAAGTCGGCCATTACAGCACGTCTCTACCTTTAATTGAAGGATCAGGAGATGCCGAAAGTACAACCATGAGTGATTTAATGGAATCTATAAATGAACCAAAATTATATAAGAATATACTGGCAGAAGAGGAAGCTATTCCTGCAGATATAGTCCATACTACCGAAGATGATATTGAAGGTTCTGGTGAGGGCTCCGGATTCATTTTTAAAATGGGTGACGAATATGAAGAACAAACTGAGGCAGCTGTAGAGTCTACTACACCAGTATACGAAGAACTTAATCCAGGACCTGTTCGAAGAATATTTGAGGATGACCTGAATAGCACTACTTCTGAATTTCCTGTTCCTAAACCACCATCAATTTACGAAGGTGGGCCCGATTGGCATAGTAAAAATGAACCACAAATTGTAACTGAAAAAGCAACCCCTTTAGACACTTCAAGGGATACTACTGTATCAGAACAAATTCGAGTCACTCAAGCTTCTGAAGTTCTCGGACAGGCTCCGACAGGTGATGAAAAAGTTACCCACAAAACTGGTACATATGTTTGTATTGCATTGATTGTCGTGCTTCTGGTAGGATTAATAGGATTTGCCATAATAAAGGGACAAATGAGAAAGCGCAGGGATAGAAGACTATTAAGACAGCAAAAACGGGATGTAGAAAAGGCATCCAAAGAAATGGTTGATATGAACAAATCTTTATTAGGAAAACCAGCACTGTCAGATACGCCTACAGATCGAATTATTAACGGCAAATATGAATTAGTGCCTACACATGAAAACCTTCAGAAGAAAGGTGAAAATGGAGTGGGAAATGGTCTTAAACAAAACGATGATAAGGATGTACGAACTGAGAGTCCAAGAGATACAAATCAAAATAAGCGCAGTTCTTTAGATAATAATTTAACTGAGGATCCGCAACAAGAGACTTCATTTGAATCGGATCCTATTTCGCCAGATTTTAGGAAAGATCGCAACTCTTTGTCAAGTGAAGATATTTTTGTACCAGCAAACGATGATGAAATTCCAAGACTTAATGGAAATGCCGATTCGGATGTATCTCACCCATTAATCAATGGGGATCAAACAACAGATTCAGACTTTTTATCACCCTCACGAGAATATGTTCCAGTATATTCACCCGACATGGGTAGAGTTCGAATCAAGATGTCCGAGACTCCGAAACCGAAAACACCGGTACTAGTCACTCGGAGTAGGTCGAACGCTGGAGATATTATAATTACACCAACAGTGGACGCAAACGTACGTAAATCCACAACTTGAAAATAATCGTAAAAGGAAAGTACTAGAACACTTTGTGTAAATTAGTGTCAATCACCAAACAGTTCACTATTGGCAAAATTCTGTGATTATTCTGTGTGCATATCTCGGGGGAACTGAGCTGAATGAGGGTATGAAATTTTTGACTGTGTATTAAGTGCTGCCAAAGTGTGTTTGTAGTCGACAGTGCCTTTATATTAAACTTGTTAGTGGTATAATATATTTATGAGAGTATATTGCGCGATAAGAAAACATATTTTTATACGTGTAAAATGTTGCCATGTTCATTATAGTTGTAAAAAATTGTTATTAATGATTATTAATTCATCCGTAGAGGCCTACGTTTTGGTAACTCATGTTGCATCCTATGCAGTGGCACATTGGTTTTAAATCACGCGTGCAGTTCTCGGAGGTGTCAATGGTTGTGTACTTACTTTATCTTGAACATAAATACACGTTGTACAATAATCTAGAACAACGACAGGTCCATTGAACTTGAACTATTGTCTCTCACCATTTACTATAAGAGATTCGTTCTTTTGTGGTCTATGCGTAAGTTCCTTTTAAGTAATTTTATTGAGTTTAGTATTTAAGAATGTGATACCATTTATTTTAAGTAATTGATGCTATTATTTTATGTATGTATGTAATGGTTTCAATTTGTCATCAGTGTATAAATATTATTCTTTGTCTAGGTGGTAATTATAATTGAAAATCATTCTACTATGTAATTAAGAGTTTTTAATTATTTTGTATAACTGTGCTTTTACTGATGTACTATTTTTATTATCCGCAATAATAATTTATCAACATTGTTATTTTTATTCAATGAACCACAATGTATATTTTGATAGAACAAACTGAGAACAATAAAATATTTCGAATATAAGAAGTTTTATATATCGATGTAATTTTATTCAAACATTACGATATAAAAGTTGATTGAATTTATTATGTATTTTTATTTTTAACCTACATAGATTAAAATAAAATGCTTAGGCATAAATATAATGAAATAGAGTTGGTCCTACCTAAAATAACAAATTGCTGCGTTGCTATTTCTGAGGACAAACAGTCCCTTTGAAGAAGCAAATTAATAAAGTATTTGTATGTAATTTTTCTTTCTAATAACTTCTAGTAGGTACAGTGTGGAAAAGACAAAAGGCTTCATATACATTAGGTTATTGAATCATTGTGACCTTAGCCCTGTACAAAGTTCATCTATTACCGGTTCTGCTTATCTTCTTAATGAGTGACCTTCTTCATTTGTAAAGTTACTCGTTCGTTACTCGTAGTCATTTTTGTCAAGCGAAGTAAAGTAGCAATGCAAAATGATTTTGCATTTACTGTAATAATAACTCACAAATCTTTATAGCAAGAGTGAATAAAGGTCTTCTCTGTCAGCAGCATCATATGATTTAGCCATCAGCTATGTTGCGGCAAGTTCGTAGAGTATCATAGTAAGAAACGCAGTCTACGGCTCAATATTAAACCCAGTCTAATAGCCAACTACAAGCCAATTAAATTAGAGAAACATAAAACGATACGTGATAATGCTAAATGATAGCTTATGATTAGTGGTAACGGCAGGCGGAGTTCCAAACTGAATTAGCACCGAAACTGTAATTCTTACTCGTATTAACGTATTAACATGTAAGAATTACAAGTTATTTCTATTAAGAAACAAGAATTATAACAATAATAAATAAAAAAATAAAAGTAACGATGCGATAAAGTATTATGTTTTACATTACATTTACAGATTCTTTAAATAAATAACCACCATAATAAAATTATGATAATGAAACTTAATTTAAATATTAAACGCCATCTATTAGATCTTAAAGTAACTTAAAACACTGTTACTGTTTGAAGTAGTCGTGGTAGTTCCTTAGAGATGGCGCTATTATACATAACCGTAAAGGAAATTCAATCACTTTGTTAGATGTAATATTAAATATAAATAAAACGTTGATATAAATAAATAAGAATGGTGATTCTCCATTATTTATATTGTTGAAAATATTTTTTTAATAAAGGTAGATAGCCAGGTCAGGGCTGGTTAGGTGGTAGAGTGGTGCGAACAGGGAGATGTCACCGTTCAACCCATTTCTTGCGTGAAGTCAAAACAGATGACCGTGTGTGAGTTGTCCAAAAAAAATTATACGTGTCTATGACAGAAACGCATGGATACCGAAATCTATGACATGTGATATCTATGGGCATGCGATGTCTATGGCTATGCAGAAATCACCAGGTGGCCTACGTGCTTGTTTGCTACTTCTATTCTATAAAAATACTAACATGCGCCCGAAATAATGCACTCTAAAAAAAATAAACTCGACATTTAATACGTCAAGCTAAATTACCTAGCGAGTAGATCTAATATCCGAAAGTGTAACAAATAATTGTACGTAAAGTTAAATAATAGAATTACAGCATAACTAATCTACGGAAAGTATAAAGTTTTTAAGATAAAACAGCAATTTATGAGTTATAATAGTAGTGGTTAGTAATCTTGATGAACAATAAAAACTAGACACGATAAAAATCTGAGAAGATTTGTTTATTTAATATGTACTTAATTATAATATTTTGCATCAAATGACTATTTTACACACGGGAACAATATTTCTGACCGTTAAATCAATCTTTTAAGTTGAAAGAGGAAGATAAGTAATGTTCTGTTATATTTCATTTTTTTCTTAATTTTTTATTTTTACAAGTATAAATTTACAATTTATTTGTGTATTTATTATAGCATAACCGTATATTAATGTCACTTTAGGTGGTTGCTGTGCACAAAGCAGACATTTATTTTGATTATTTTGCTGTGCACAAAGCAGACATTTATTTAGTTATTTATTTTGATGTGCAATTAAAAATCCCCAAAAATACAAATGAAAACAAAATACATTTTATTTCAGTCAAGGACTTTAATAAATAGTATAAGAAGTATGTAACAATACGGCACTTCTCCGGGTGGCGTCATTAAGTTTTAAAATTGTTAGATTATTGTCAACCTATCCTACTACACTATTATAAATAAGTTCTTAATTTTGAGATAAATTAAAAAAAGTTAGTTACATAATTAATGAATTTACCGAAACAGCAATAATTTAATTTTACACAGCTAAGAAATACACAAAGTAACTTATAGATATATTCTTATTCTATTACAGAAATAGTAAACTCATTGCAAATCAAAGACCTAATTATTTTTTTTGCGATCGTCTAAAAGAGCGCTAACAGCGCTATTGAAATTCTATTGTAGATGAGTTCCAGATGCAAACTTATATGGACGGCAAACAAACATTTATTTGCTACTTCTATAATATAAAAATGAAATTTATAAAACGAATCTATAATTCAATAAACTAGAAATCACTTTCTCTAGGTTCGTTATCTTCACTTGAGTACCGTCTCTGCCTTGGACGTAATGGTCTCAGTGTGTCAGGTTCAACGTCTACCGTCACGGTGTCACTATTACCACCATATTCAGACAATCGACGCCGCCTCACTCCTGGTGACTGTTCTAATTCTGCTATATCATGACTTCCGTATCTATTAGATCTGCGACGGCGTCGCCTACGGTTATCACTCGATGTTTCTGTTAGCTCCAAATCATCAACAACTCTCACATCGCCATTTCTTTCAGTCTCTTCTAACAGATCCCCACTTGATTTAGTTTTTCTACGGCCTCTCCTTCTTTTAGTTTTTCCAGTCCCTGTTTCACAAAGGGAAAGACAAGATGCATTCAACTTTGGCATGGAGAGAGCTTCATCGTATGAAGGTGGTGCGATTAAGTCACGAGGGTCTGGTGTATTGCACAGGGCCTCTTGTTCAGCTCGTATTCGTAACTGTCTTAATCTATCTCTTGCTTCTTCTACTTGCCTTTCTCGATCCCTTTGAATAGCAATCAAGCGACGATTCATGGATTTACGTATTGTATTAACTAAAATAATACACATCGCTAAACCCACGATCATGACCACTAAAAACCAAATTATTCCATCTGCATTTGCTATTTTATCACTAGGATTCCAAACAAAGTAACAGGCTTCCAACCAGCTTTGTCCGATTACTTGATTAGGGCTGTTGCAAATGAGGTTGTAAGATTCCTCCTTTTTATTCGGTTCCAATGTAACAAATTCATAAAAATCGAACATGTTACTGTCCTTGCAATCACATCTCCACATGTTATCACTTAAATCTAGTCTTTCTAAATATGCATTAGAATCAAAATAAAATTTGCTCCATATGTTTGTAAATCGATTTCCAATTACTCCTAAGCCGGTCAATCGTGGCAACATAAAAAATGTTAAATTTCCCACAGAGCTAATCCTATTATAATTCAAGTTCAAATATTTTAAAGAATTCGAGGAAATACTGTCAGGTATGTGGGATATAAGATTACGCGACAAATCCAAATCTACTAATGACTGAAGCCCTTCTAAAGAATCTTTGCCAATTATATTAATTTCGCAAGAACTCATATCCAAAATTGTCAATGAAAGTGACTTCAAATGGCCAACTCTAGTAAGGTAGTTTCTAGCAAGCTTAATTTGAATAAGCATTGGCATGTCGAGTAGAGTGTCTTCAGGTATTACGGCTATTTCATTCCATGATAAATCTAAATACTTTAACATAGTTAGACCTCGAAACGTATCGCCCTTTAGAGAACCTATATTATTATACGACAGGTCCACGTATTCCAATTTGGAATTATTTATAAATTCATTGCTTCTCAGATATCTAATCATATTGTGATTTATTACAGCCTTTCTAAGATTTGAAAACCCTTGTAGACTTGGTTGAAAGATGTTGCAGAATGAGATATCCAAATATTTTAATGAACTAGAGTATAAAGAGTTGGACGATGTTGACAACTCTAGGCGATAATTATGAGACATTTTCAGAAATACCAGCGCCGGTAAATATGACAATGTATTATAGTTTATGTGATTTAGTTGACAATTGCTTACATACAAACTTCTTAACGTTGGTGATATGAGATTTTGTATTTTCGTAAGAGGATTGCTGTTAAGCTTCAACACTCTTATGTTCGTAAGACCACTTAATGGAGATCTTCCGTGTATAGAATCGATGTCGCAATTTTCCAGTATAAGTGTCTCAAGAGATGTGCTTATTAAAAGTTCGCTGTTTGCTAAATTTCCAAGTGTTCGAAATCTGTTGGCAGAAAGATCTAGAATTTTTAAAACCGTTGCTGATAGAAGAAAATCATTTGGATTTAAGTTCAGCCAACTATCAAAATGATTTCTTGATAGATTGAGAACTTCTAATGCTGTGAGATTGTGTAAAGCATCTTTTGGTATTTCCCTTAACAGGTTAGAGCTTAGATCCAGTGATAATAAATTGAAGAACTTGTCAAGGTTCTTTGGGAACGTTGAAATTTCATTATTTGAAACGTTGAGCTTCGTCACCTGAAAAAAATAGTTTATAGAGTAAAACATACCATGAATATGTTATAAGGAAGTAATTAACAGACGTAATAACAAATTATTATCAGACATTTTTTTTTTACCACCTGGCAACCTGATTGGAGAAGGTCTCTGCGACCACAGACATCCTTACTCAAACTTAAGCAGCAGTATAGTCCTATCTGAGATTGTAGACATTGCAACTAAATCAGCGTAAAACAATTTATTGTGTTTCGTAAGAAGAATGTGGTTATACGACGCGACCATCTTAGTCCGCAGAAGTAGTAACGCATCTATTTGCGACCTTAGACACGACTAAGGTGCCTACTGCTTGTGGATAGTCGAAGTGCATGTCCATGGATTGCATTTACCACTTAACACCAGGTGACTTGCATGCTCGTTTGCTACTTTTATTCAATAAAAAAAACATAGTT